>JARJRV010000267.1:0-63450 GCA_030783925.1 Aschersonia sp. MBC 735 | reverse complement strand
CCCCCCCCCCCCCCCAAATCATCACAGGGCAAGAGGGCGCATACATACTGGTGTTCCAGCCGCCGCTCATATTTGCAGAATCGACCGAGTCGCGCGACAATGCTGCGTTGAATGAAATGGGACACGCAAATGCGCGTGTTGTGCCATGTGTGAACAAATGTTGAAAGACGATGCGCGCGTGCGGCCATGCGAGCTTGGGTCCGAAAGCTTGCTTTCCTGTCACTGCTGCTGATAAGATAAGGCAAGTGCTACGCCCACCCTACAGCCCTGTGGCGTCGTCCCCGCCCGTGACGTTCCATCAGCACCTCGTCTAAATTGACTTCAGACGGATCTTCGTGACCGCCATGGTGAAGATGGATTTGACAAGGGCTAATATGACGTCAATATGGCAACACAGATCGAGCACCGAGGATTGGTATCACAGCAATCTTGGTAGTCTACTGCCAATGTCTGCACGACGCATGCCACGACATTTCAGCTTGACAGGGCCCCTCGACGTCGTTGGTGAACCCATGGCTTGAAGGGCTGCAAGCTCACGCGACACAGCTCCGGTAACGTTTCCATCAAGGATCGATTGCAACGTCGGCTATCATTCTCGTGTACCATGACATTTTCAGTGACATGAAAGAGCAGCCTTGTCGCATGCTTCTGGAATGTCTTTCAAGGGTTGGCATGCACTCTCTATAATCAGACGTCGTTATACATACAATGGCTTTTCTAGGATGCTTCAAGATCGAGCCCCAATGCCCTCGTCGGCAACACCGTGTTCCCTCGCTCTGTGATTCTGCATCTGGTCTGATCCCTCCTCGCTCCTCTGAGTATCCGGCAGTACCTGGGATGTATTTCGCGGTAGGTTCTCTTGGCCGTCGTGTCTGTCAGAAGAGTTCGCTGTTTCTGTCGCACGTGCTTCCTCTGTTGCCTGCGTCGACTGGTTTGCTTCGGCTGACGCTGCTGCGGCCGCGGCTGTAGCAGCTTCGGCAGCTTCTCGAGCTCTCCTCTCCTCGGCTTCCATCTCCGCTGCCAAATTGGCAATATGCCGTTCCGCGACCCCGGGCGCGATACTCGCAAGGAACAAAAGCCCAGCTCGTTCCAGTCTTCGAAACTGTACACCAAGCCAGCTCTGTCGTTCGCGATCGGCCACAAGTCTCGCTGCCATCTGTGCGGGATCCAAGTTTGTCGCTTGCAGAAGCGGTCGTTGCTCTTCTGGCGCCCCAAGGCCAGCAGGTTGGCGTTGTTGTTGTCGGCGGACACGGCCCTCGGGCATGGGAAGTATATTCTCGAGATGTCGACCGATTGGGCGCCATACCTGCTCAGCGAACCCGTTGAGGACACCCGTGCTAAACAGAAAGACGCCGATGGCGAGGCAAATGACTGTACACCACCTCGACCAACTCGAGTTTGGAGATGTGAAGAGCCAAACAAACACGGCCAGGCGCAGGACCAACCACATATGAGGCATGGCTTGCCACATCAACGGCGGAACACCAGCCGCGACGTTGTTGCCATGGCGCAGGGCAGCCGGCTGGGCCGCCGCCCGAGCAGGCGGCTGGTTTGGTACGGGCTGCGTATTGTTAACGGGTAATTGCTGTTGTTGCGGCTGCCGTTGAGGCTGTTGCTGAGGCTGCTGAGGCTGTGGCTGTGGCTGTGATGCAGGCTGCGGGTGTTGATGCTGTTGCAGCTGGGAAAAGATGGGTGTGTAAGACTGAGTGACGGCAGCGAAAGCTGTACCGGGATGGCTGGCCATTGTGAAGGGATGGATCATGCTGGTTGGGGGCCTAAATCTAGGAGTATAGTAGGTTTCTGATGTCATGCCATTGAACAATAGAGCACGCGGTCCTTCAGGAGACGCCACTATGTAGACCTCAGTGCCCGGTCTTATTGGGACATTCATACTCGCTGTGGTTGCGGACGGCTGACCCGGTCCATTGGCAGGTCGAGCATTCAAGTCTGGACTGGCATGACCATTGCCGGCTGTTGGAACTGGCAATGGATTGAGAAACGGCATGGTCGGCCTCACTGGATTCAAAGTCCTCTGCATTGGCGTGCTCGTAGGAATCGCAGCCTGAGTAGCGTCTGCTCCCCGCAATATGCTCTGAACATCGTTCGGAGACAGGCCACTCGACTGACCGGGTGCTGGAGGGGATGATCTGATGACAGTCTCAACGTGGAAGCTGTGGCCGTTGGGGCCGACGGTCTGTCGGTAGACCGTATGAGTCGGGGCCGGGCTGGGCCGATCAGCTCCAGGGTCCGGCTGGTTCTGGTCGCCACCAGAGTCCCCGATGCCGCGCATTCCTACTTGAGCCCTTCCTCGTTGATTTTGATTCACCAATACCCTGGCCATTGCGTCCCGTTGCATCTGATGTACCCAATTCGAGAGATCTCGCTGTTGTTGTTGATGAGCTGCGGCAAAGTCGAGAAGGCCAGGCGCTTGAGGCGGTGTAGGAGAGGGCACGTAGGCGTGAGACCCCAGACCGGCTACTGGTGGCGCGGACGTGGCCGTACTGACGGCAGCAGGAGGTTGTGATGCAGCAGGGAGCTGACTCGTGCGCTGCGTGGGAGGCTGCGCGAGGTGGTTTGCTGGTGCGGGACTTGTTGCTGCAATGGCGGCAGACGCAGGAGCCGTGGAACGACCATTGGTGTCGTCTCTGATGACTAGGTGTATCGTCTGTCGGTCAGGCGTTTGGAGCTGCAAATTGCGAGCCACAGTCAGTCTCGTCTTTCCGTGAGCTAAATGGCAGGCAGGTAGCGACTTACGGCATCAGCTCCGAAAACATCGAGCAAGCTGTCCGTTTCGCACAGCAGCGCTCGGCCACGATGTATGAGTCTCTGATTCTCGTCAGTCGGCTTGAGCGGCAGAGCCTGGCGAATCTTCTCCTTCAACTGCTTAATGGTTGTCGCCGCAGGCAGGTCCGGAAACAAAAGTGGGCGATTGACTCCGACTGAAGGGGACACGATTTGGAGATTAACGGCAGCACCCCCCGCATCCGGCCGTTTGGACATGTCGGATGTCATCTACAGTCGAGGCCTCGATCGAGATCAGTTGGTGAATGCCTGAAGGGTACGATGGATCATTTCCAGAAGGTCCTGTATAGTCAGTCGACTGATGAAGCCCGGAAGCCTGAGGATACTGCGATGAGGGAACGGTGGCGGGGCTTAAAGGGTCAAAAGAGTGAAAATGAAGTCTTGGCTTGTGAGATAAAACAAGGACAGCTCTCGTAGGGGTCTTGAGCACGGCTATATATCAACTGGATCGAGAGCCAGGAGCGAAGAGCAAGAGTGCGTCCGTTTCATGTCATGTCATGATCATGATTCCACGCTGGCATTCTGAGATGGGCAGGTACGTACCACCAACCGCCCATGCTGCCACCGCTACTAATACCAGTTAGTAGTCTGGTGTCATGGACCCCGACCCCTTAACTTGCTCACTGACGCTTGTGGCGCCCCGGACTACTTGGTCGCTGGCTGACGACTGGGGTCTGGAGTGGCCAGGAAGAGCTTAGCGCCTCCGGCCGTTCCCATGTCTAACAGTCTAACAGCCCAAGGCAAAGCTTGGCTTGACATCATCTGCGCCGTGCATGTAACAATGTATCTCACGATGGCACCTTGAATCTGTCCGCGTCAAGTGCAATCGAGTTGCCATGATGGTTCTAATGGTTCCTCTAAGACTTGGTCGCTGTCAGCTCCTGCGGTATCGCGTGACAGCGCTTGCACGCGCGCCGTGTTTCAGGTGCGCAGACCGTCATGTCTCGCGACAGACAATAGATCCGAGCTCGACAAGTGTTGCGCTTCGGGGCTTCGCTTCAGGTCCAGGCAAGAGGCCACGATTCTCTCAGCGGCTGGGGGAAGCCCTCCGGAACAGCAGAATCACCTGGTATCACATACCAGTCGGTGTTGGCATAGGATTCCTCGGTCTTGTTCAATTCTACAGAGTCACTGCGAGGGAGGAGAGGAAAAGAAGACAAGAACAGGATGATTTCGAGGCAGAGCAGCCCAAGAGACGCCCCAGAATACGACCTGACGGCCCATGGTACGATATGAACTGCCCCATTCTCAGCGAAACATCTATTGACAAATCCCGTAGGCAGGTGCAGGTCATGTCGACTTTGCCGCTCAAAGCTATCTCGAGATTGTGGGGGAAATTCAACGAACTTACGATACCATATTACTTGCGAGTCCCAGGGTTCAAACTGTACTCTTTCATCTTCGGAGTCAAGTGAGTGAGCCAACTTTTGGCAGAGACTCTGTCCGAGAAGCTGACCTCGACCCCTCAGTCTCGACGAGGTTGCCGAGCCTGACCTTCACGTATATCCCAACCTAGCAGCCTTCTTCTACCGGACCCTCAAACCCGGCGCCCGACCATTGGATCCCGACTCTCAAGCTTTAGTCTCACCTGCCGACGGGAAGATTCTTCAGTACGGAAGAATCCAAGGTGGAGATATTGAACAGGTCAAAGGCATGACATATAGTGTCGACGCCCTTCTCGGCAAGAACACGCCGACTAGCAGTGTCTCCTCCGCTGACGTCGAATCGTCACAGCAGAGCAGGGATTCCTCGCTCAGCAGAGACGAGCAGCCCGTACAGCAAGATGAAGAATTCGCGCGTGTGAACGGCATCTCATACACCCTACCCGACCTGCTATCAGGCCAAGCCACTGGCAAAAAGCCTCATGCCGCGGCCGACGCCTCAACTGAGGTCTCGCAAGGTGCCGTATCGGAAGTACGGGCCGATCTAGCTCTTGGAGAGAAGGCGTGGTACGACATCTTATCCGCAGACAAGAGCACGTCTCTCTACTTCGCCGTCATCTACCTCGCGCCCGGCGACTATCACAGGTTCCACTCCCCCACGAACTGGGTGGTCGAGAGACGTCGCCACTTCGCCGGCGAGCTTTACAGCGTGTCTCCGTACCTCCAGCGTACTATGCCAGGTCTGTTCACCCTGAACGAGCGCGTTGTCCTGCTGGGTCGTTGGCGCCATGGTTTCTTCAGCTACGTGCCCGTCGGAGCCACCAATGTCGGCTCCATCAAGATCAACTTCGATCGCGAGCTGCGCACAAACAGCTTGCTGACCGATACTGCGGCGGACCGCGATGCCGAGGAAGCAGCCCGTCGCGGCGAGCCCTACCTCGGTTTCGCTGAAGCGACGTATGAAAGCGCCAGCTCCGTGCTTCACGGGCACGCTCTGCGGCGGGGTGACGAGATGGGCGGGTTTCAGTTGGGGAGCACTATAGTGCTCATCTTTGAGGCGCCGACGGGAAAGAATGAGGAGGGACGGCCAGCTAACGGATGGCACTGGGCTGTGGAGAAGGGGCAGAAGGTCAAGATGGGCCAAGCTCTAGGACGCATTTTGGAGGACTAGGCGGTTTCTGCGGGCTGAACGCGATACACATCTTGTGGTCCGAAGCCAGCAATGCGACAACGGGTAGTGAAATACGTTTTGTCTCTAGTAACGCCCTCAGGAACAACAAGCATAAGATGAACCACCTGCTCTGGTGCAGACTGTTGTCATTGGAGCATACATTTTCCCAATTGTCCTGGAAATACTGTGTGATACACATATAGGTATTTGTAACAGGCCCGCTGCTCGAGAGCGAAAGCGTACAGCCAAACCGTTGAACCCATGTCTTGTGACGTAAAACAGCGAGCGAAGCGATGGCTGCTCCCACAGTGGAAGATGGCCAACATTATATAAGGTGATTTGCACCCAGCCCACCCGATACGAAAGACGACGAAAGACTAAATACGCGCCAGTGTTCGTGAGACGCACCCGCAGCTACATCCAAGCCTGCCGAGCCAGAAATACACGGCGCTCGCAGGGTCAGACCGATCATGCAACAAGATTCTAAGTTTTTGGGCACCCTGTTTCCGTAGATATGAAAAGTTATGGTGAAACGCAAAGAGACACGCCATTATGACGGTAGCAAAGGGAGAAACTCGACAAATGTTACAAACAGTGACGGGGTGGCAGGACTCGACTGGGACTTTGCAACCTTTACCAGGTCTCAGCAATGTACTGGCCGGCCTCCTTCTTCAGCTGCCAGAAATTCTTGGCTTCGTCACGCTCCAAGTTGCCCTTGGTCATGGCAACGTCCACGAGGGCGTCCTCGACGCCCTCGCCCATGCCTTTGGAGCTGCCGCAGACGAAGATGCGGCCGTCGACAGAGTTGACAATGTACCAGACCAAGTCGGCTTGGTTGCGCACTTCCTCCTGGACGTAGCGGCCTTCGCCGCGGCGGCTTTGCACAACGTGCTTGACTTCGTCTTCGTGAACACCCCATTCTCCGCTGTAGATCTCGTCGACGAGCGAGTCGCGGATGCCCTGCAGGACCCAGACCTTGTTGGCGCAGTTGGCCTTCTTTAGACGTCGTTGAACGAATCCGCGGAATGGGGCGATGCCGACGCCGGCTCCGATGAGTAGCATGGGACCGTCCGAGTTGAATTGCTTGGCGAGAGGGTTGGCCATGAGGCCTTTGAACATGGGAATGTAGAATGCTGGAGGTTTCGCACCTGAGGTCTGTGCCTCGATGAATCGGCGGGCCTGTCTTTCGAAGAAGCCTGAGCCGACGCCTGTGCGGCAGCCTTTCCTCCAATCATTGGTCTCGTGCACCGTCACGGCAATCTCGATGAGGCGGAGCTGCGTCTGGTCTCGAATGTGGAGGGATTCGTGAGGGTCGTTCGACAAGGAGTAGAAGCGAGGCATTAGAGTCTGTAAGCAAGACAGGAGCACATCCAAGGGCGGGCGGGAGCTCGGGAAAGCGTGCAACAGCTGGGAGACAGTGATGTGCGGCCCCGTGCGCATGTCGCAGAACACGCCCTGGCCCTCGGATGAGCAGAGGAATGTGAGGATCTTCCGCTCGTTCTCCGCTTCGGCGTACTCGGCGAGAACTCTCAAGAATGGTTTTGTGGGTGGATACGACTGAAGGTCAACACACCAAGTAAGGAGGTCGCGGCGTGTGGTCACCAACTCTCTTGGCTTATCATCGCCCCAGACGGTAGGCCACCTGCCTTTGGTGGTAGACAGCAAGACGGGCTTGTCGCGAAGAAAGCGAGGCACCATGAGTGCGTCGAGTACATCTTCTATCGCCACATAGCAATTGGGTGCCATGACACCAATGGCGCCTCCCACCTTGAAGTCAGTCCCGGCCTCGTCGGGATAGTCAGTGACGTCCAGGTCGAAATGGTAAGTTCGCTTCTCGGCGCCATCCTTGGTCAATTCCCGGGCCGAATGAATCTTCGCTGGATAGACATGATAGGGAGGATGGGGCTGAACGAAAGTCGGAGGCAGAATCGACGTGTCGACGATGGCACCATTGCTATCGGACGAGGCATGGTCCAGATGTGAGGAGAAGATATTGACGGGATCGCGGTCTGATTCCAATGAGATGCCAGAGTCAGTTGGAGAGGGGACGCTCCTGGGCTTGGGAATAGCTGATAGGCCAACAATCTTCTCTGGCATGTCGACGACGCTTGTGAGGACGGTCGGGATGTCACCAATCTTGAGCTTGAGTGATCGGAAAGCGTCATTGGCAGGCATCGGGATCGATTCGCAATCCAGGCCATCGCGACGACTTCCGGCTGTAAGACAGCACCCACCGCCACAACACCGGCCGACAAATTGAGCCGTGGTCTCGCCAGTAATGCGCTGGATGTCGCGAGCATTCTGCGCTATTAGCCGTGTTGAGGCACGGCGTTGCCGGGTCTGGGGTTTGTGGGTTGGCTCATCCTGGTCCTCAGATTCCTCTGAATAAGTCAATGATGGAGCAATTGACGGTGCCTTGGGTTCTGACGGAATGCAGTCAGACGACGAAGCCACCAGACGGCGGTCGTGAGCAGACTCGGCCATGATCAGCAAAGAGGTGCCGTTGCTGCGAGAGGTCGGACGGGGTACCCGAAGTACAGAGGAATTGTGGCGATGTGCTTCCTCAATGGGCAGTCGATGTAAGCTATGAACAAGTCGCCATGGCCGGCGGACTAGCCAATGTGTTTCGTGTAGGTATCTAGGGAGAATGAGGGATGTTCGGATTCGAGCTTCGTTGCTGAGGTTGGACGGAGAACTGGGCGCGTCGAGGGAGAGGTACAAGTTTGTAGGTGACGAATTGCCAAACAGGACGAGCGCAGCCGAGAGTTTTTGCTTTTCGCTATGGAGTGCCATGGCTCGCAGGCCCCGGCGGGCACTGGACGGACTGCTGCTGCACTGGAACTGCCTGCTCCGCACCAGCTTTTATTGGCACTGTGCACGCGCTTGTCATCATCATCGGACCGGCATTCCGACGCAGCCATGTTCTTCCCTACTTTATACAGCCGCCCAGGAGGGAGAGACTTGACATTTCGCAGACAAACGATCGCTTTGTGATGATCTATGTAAGCAGACTGTACGTCAACTTGAACGAATTATTCGACTGATGCCAGCGCGCGTTGTCCGTGCAAGTACGAACATTAATTCGCTGAGATGCTGCTCCATGCGGAGCCCATTCCTGTGTACACG
This sequence comes from Aschersonia sp. MBC 735, assembly GCA_030783925.1. Taxonomy (NCBI): domain Eukaryota; kingdom Fungi; phylum Ascomycota; class Sordariomycetes; order Hypocreales; family Clavicipitaceae; genus Aschersonia; species Aschersonia sp. MBC 735. The sequence goes on along the minus strand of JARJRV010000267.1, from coordinate 54,969 downwards.
GGACCACTTATTACAATTTGGTCAAAAGTGTATATCCGTTCACCGAGGAAACAGGATACGAACCGCACGCCGCGACTTGTTGGGGTTGGGAGCGCTGGGCCCTCTTCCCCTTTCCCTCGCCGTTGACCCCTTTTATCAATCAGCATTGATGAAAAGGGGGGGGGGGGGGGGGCTCCTTCCAAACGTCTCGGCCGCCAATCTTGGCATGCCATGATGGAGCAAACCATTGGACGGTGCATGTGAAGCAAAGGCTCACTGTTTCTGGCTGTTTCGTGTGTTGTTCGCGGTCATGGCCCAGTATGATGACTCTACGTTTTGTCGGGCCGCCAAGTGCTCAAAGCGTCCTCAAGCGTCCCTTTGTCTCCCTCTTGCCCGAGTCACATGAGGTCATGCTCGAATTCATCATTGTGCGTTTGCCCCGACCAAAGCAGATCCGCCCTGATACTAGTGAGTGGCCCCGACCAAAGGTTTCCCTCATCAAAGACACAGACCAGACGGAATGGTGCGCCACGCGTAAAGAAATCAATGACTTGTCAGCAACCGATGGAATATCGCATTGCCCTCGTTCTAGTGTCCGCATGCCCGGCCAAGCCGTTCGCGGGAGGGAAACAACGTGCCTGTCCTGGATGCGCATGATGGCTTGTGAACGCTCAAGAGGCGACAGCAGTGGGCAGCGCCGAACATCGGCCCCCTCAAACCAAACAGAGCGCGCGCGAGAAAAAGGTCAAAAACTGCAAAAGTCGGGTGCACCTTCCGCGCGTTGAGTGATCCACCAACTTGACCCAGATGCGTGGGGAATGCTCTCACTCCGCACTAGGCGGAGAGTTGCCGACTTGCCACAGTGCAAGCTCGTACGGTGCCCTTGAACAACGTTCCCCCGCGTCCTGATCCGAAGCCGTCGGCATCCGGTCTCTTGTTCCGCTTACGCTCATGGGTTTTGGTTCCGCCACCCTCCATCCGACTCCGTGATTGACTCGCTTTCCATGACGCAACCCATCGAGTCATTAGCGTACCTTGCAGCGTTGTCACAGCAAGCCACGCTTTTTGATTTGGATTCCGTCGGTCGGGGCAAACATCAGTGCCCTACGTATCAGCGGTCCCATGCGCACCTCAGACCTCCTTTCCGTCGTTTTTTTTTTGGCTGAGATGCCGTAATCTCGCTTGCGAAATCTGGTAAGCGGTCGACAATCCGCTGTTTCAGCACGTAAGATTGGGGGCTAGATGGACGCAGCCACGAGAATTGGTAAATTATCAGATCATCTTATCAATCAGGTTGATGAACGTCTCGCAAGGGTCCCTTGTTCACGCTTACCCTTATTACGGCCTTTAGCGCGTCAGCGATAGACCAGTCAAGGAGGTGCAGCTTAGGCAAAGAGGGGTCTCTGCTTGCTGAAGAGTAACAGCCACGGCCAGGGCAAACACGTCGCGTTGCCTGCGCCGAGATGTTCACTTGTACGAAGCCACTTCGGGTGCCTTAACATGCTCCACGTAAAACGACAAAGACCAAGCATCGGCGTTGTACGAGCGCGCACTATGGTCGCCGCTGCCAGATTTGTTCATTTAAAGAGTAGCGGCCGCGTGCGAATAAGCCGGTGACTATAGTATCGATCCAGCTTTATTTGATGAGAAATGCATGTAATGTGTGAAGCAATTTTTGACAAAGAAGAAACATGAAGGTGGCTCCGGCGTCCGGTGCAGGAGCGCAAGCTTAGCTTGTCAAGTTCGCCCGGCGTTAGAGTCGTGTCCTCAACGATTCGGAGTCCTTGTTACTTTGAGGTCTGCAGAACAAAGGGGTCGGTCTGCGTGCTTCAGGAACCAGAAGTCGGCATAAACACCACAACCCAGGACACAGGGCGGGATGAGGGTGACGAGCCCGGGACAGACAGTAGCGCAAACTGTGCCCTGCAGCGCCTGCGCGTGGTCGGGCGTCCTGTTCTCGTGGCGGAGCTGCTGGCATATTGCCTATCGTCATAAGCGAGGCAAATGTGTGGCACGTCAAGATTCTCAGTATTGACATAGTGTTCGCGATATTTGCCGCGCAGGTCTCTGCCAAGGATCAGCGTCGAATAAAAGGTCAAGTGTCCCGGTGTTGAGCGTTTTTTATTTGAGCGATTCGCTTGCTTCGGCGCGGCGGCTCGCTCGTTTTTGCCTTCATTCCAGGAGTCTTGGTATGCCGTCGAATGGATTTCGGGACGGGGCCGGTGATGGACTTTGCTCGCTGCTGACGCGGCTTCATCGCGTCTTTACCAGCGTTAGTCTTCTCATTTGCAGATAACGCTTGGTCCAAACCCGTCCCAGAACGCTGCTTTCGTGCGCGCTTGACGAAATGATCTTCTGAACCATAATCGTCCGACCCTCGGCGCCGTTTTGTATTCGCCAGGGTCGGCCCCGAGCTGGAGTTGTCCAGACGCGAGGGCGCTGGTACTTGGACGTCGACTGCTTTCGAGAGAGTGCGTCTCGAACCTTTTGCGCTGGCAAAGAGGCCAAATCGGGCAGTGCCGAGTGTCGGTGGTGTCTGTACTTTGTCGCTTGCGTTCTCGGCATGGCACTGGCAGACGGCGGGAGCTTCTGCTTGCGAGCTCGGCCCTGCACGTTGGTGCCTCCGGTGCGGCCAGGTCCATCCCGGTGTTTGTTCCCAACTAATATGCCAGATTCCTTGATCATTCCACTCTCTCCTGACCAGGTTGTAAGCTCTTGCGCCGAGCGTTTGAGATGGTTGTGGCTCTTCATTGTTCTTGATCTGATTTAACCACTCCATCTCCTCTAATACCAGGTGAAGGAACAGGTCAAAAGGTCGTGAGGTGTTGGCCGTCAGCAGCGAGGCTTGGCTAGGGTGTTGGTCCCAATCACCGTTCAAGAGCTCTCGGAACAGCTTTTGCTGCTTTTCGGCCGTTTCGGGTGAAGGTTGGTAGTTCTGACCAAGCTCGCTTTCGTGAGGCCAGGAGTCGTCCTCAGGGATATGACAGGGGAAAACCCTTGGCTCGGTGGTGAAGCACCACGATGGCAAGGACGGTTTACTGTCCTCTGGCCACGCAGGACCCCAATTATTTCTCCAAAGACCCCACGATTTCCATTTCGATCGGACGCTGTTCTCTGCGTAGACCCTGAAATCCACGGGTCTAACGAACTTGACTTTGTGCTGGCCCGTCGACAATTGCTCGATGAATCGCTCCCTCTCCTGATTGGCCTGTGCTATGAACTGGCCTTTTGGACGTGTCCGGCCTAATGCCTCCATCTCGAGGATTTCACGGTGCATGTCGCTCTCGATCTGTATCGGGACATAGGGTGGCGGCGGGCTTTCGTGATGAGCCATGTCATCCGTTGGGGTTAACTCGGTCCAAGAATCTTCGCTCATGTCGGCGGAATTCGCATATAGAGCAGGTCATGAGAGATCTCAAGAGCCAAGGTTTCAGTGGAGTTAAAATAGACGTGACACATGGGCGACGACGAGCTATGAACACTACGAGTTTTCGAAGTGATAAGCGCCGGCGAAACCTCACCACAGGACGGCGGCCAGCCAATCACACGGGAGTTTGAGCAGCACCATCATCTTGGGAAAGTCCAATGAATCACCAGAGCCCACACGGGAGTTCTAGCAGCACCATCATATTGGGAAAATCAATGGATCACCGGCTCTGGTGCTCTGACAAGCCCGCCTCCAGGCGCCCGGCGACGATGTTTCAGCACGCGCCAGGGCAGCACAAGGCGCCGGCCGAGAGGCAGATTCCCATCTATAAATTCCTGATGGCACTTTTTTTTTTGGGTCATGGGCGAGAGTTCATGCGAGACCGGTGCACATACTGCCGTAGTTCGTGATGCCAGGCGTGCGGCGCCCTCACCATGAATTCGTCATGACAAGGCTTTCGGGAAGAGAAATGGGCCGAAGAGGGAAGATGCCCGCACAGAAAAGAAGAAGGCGTTCACCCAAAGCGGGAACTTTAGCACTGCGAATACCAGGAGCTTTCCCTAACGTAAGACCAGTAATTACCACAACCGCAAACCCCCTTGCCCCGCCTTGCTTAGCAAATCTTGACTGACTTCTTCGGGGCGGGTTGGCTGCCTCCTGAACTGGCTATTGGCCTTCCTGGTTCCAGCTCCAGGCCACGCAGCTTATGCGCCTCTTCGCCGCCGTAGTGCTTTTTTCGGCGACGGTGTAACCGTGTGTGGCAAGTGTGCGTTTGAACGGCGCACCGTACGCACCGCATCTTTCAAATGGCAAGCAGCGAATATCAAGGTCCCATTGCAGCTGCTCCCGAAGCAGCTGCACTAGTTCTTGTGTATTGATGCCATGTGTCGCTGCTGCACTTTTGTCTTGCCCTCGCCTGTGAAGGTGTACGTTCGGGCAGTTCTCGTCGAGCGCGCCCTCGGTTTCCAGCCCGAGTAGACATCGCAATGTGCAGAATCGGGCGTTGTGTTCCGGCGTGGTGACCTCGCGAGGGATCACAGGTGGGGGAGGGGGCAGCGCCGGCTAGACGGACGAAGACGTGATTATTTGACTGAAGCGTCGCTTGTGTCCGAAATCAGCGTCTGTGTCTCGATCTGACGTGGATGACTCGGAATCCGGCCTCTATGGGCTCGACGGCGGGTAGCAGGTAGCTGGCGATGCCCCTTTGCGTTTTGCTTTTCGTCGTCGTGGGGATTCTTTAGATAGGGACGAAGAGATGGGTTCGTAGTCGGAAGAGGACTTTGGCTGGCTTTGGCTGCCACGGACTTGTCAGGGCGTGGAGGGGACACAGGCGTCTCGAGATGATACTATGTTTGCTATAGACGGAGCTTGGTCTGCACCTCGGGGAAAACGATGGCTCAGCAAATAAAGGCAGAGTCTCCGCGTAATGGCCGTCTTTGGGTTGATTGGGGCGTTGTTGACTTTGTTGTTCTGATTATCGGTCGTGTTTTTTTCTCTTTGCATCTGCACTTCTCGACTGCCGTAATATGTTTAATGCTGAAAGAACTTTCTCTCTGCAAACTGTCTGGATATGACTGAAGCACGACCTACACAAGCCCTGGCAGCGGGATCTACCGCCTCGTGGAAGCTGTCAACATTGTAGATACAAGAACCGGCTGAAGCACTGGTCAATGCCCATGTCTCCTGACTTGTCTGTGCGTAGCAGGACGACCGGGGGGGGGCGGGAAGTGTAAAGTCGCGACTTATGAGGCAATGGCAGAGAACAACGTCAACCGTTGACAGAGAAAAGGACCCTATCACAAGTTGCTAGAAATGCTCGGTCTCTTCGTACATGCCGCCGTCTAAGTAGCGGACACTTTCCATCAAGGGAATCATCAATATCCTGCACAGCTTTGTTGTTGGACGAGTAAGCTTTTGGTGAGCGAGACTCGATTTGTCACAGCCCCAGCCTCGAGGACTAGATTAGGGCTGCATTATTTTCGGTCATCGGTGCGGACGTCACGTAGTAACGTGGCAAATTGGTAACAGAACCCTCATATTTTCGCTGTACATCTGCCAAAGCGACGGAAATACACAATTGACCCCAAACGCGCAACGCCATTTCGCCTCAGCCAACATAGCTTGTCAAAAAGCATAGTGACATGTGGCATGATACAAGCCTTTACGTGAAAGCGAGATTTCACATACATGAAAAATTCTGTGTCCCCAGATACAAACGTTTACGAGATTCTTTGGCCAAATCTTAGACATCAAAGAGAGGAACAAGTTGAGATTCTTCGCCCCTAGACATGGCAAGTCTCTTTCGGTGTCCGATCTTCTTATGACTTGTATCGCTGGTATTCTCCTGCCACGAGACAGTGATCGCGTTCAAACGGTTCTATAGAGATGAGGGGTCAATTGCATGTTTCATGATCTCACACGATTATGTGAATACTGCTTACCTAGCGTCAACTGAAACTTGGGTTTGATGGCTTCGGCACGCATCTTTTGAACTTCGTTCGCGAACACTTCCGCAGGCGGAGCAGTGCTGTCGATGCAGTTGGCCTTGATGGAAATGAGAATGCCACCACCGACTTTAAGGAACCAACTGGCATTCATGGCAACAATTCTGGCCTGGTCGGGCTGAGCGACGTCGGCGAAGATGACATCGACCATGGGAACAATCATTCGGTAGCGGGCGGGTTGACGAGCATCCTCGACGATGGGAACCACGTTTGTTCTCCTGGAGGCCATGTTGATTAGATCACGCCCAGATCGATGGGAGAATTCGACGGCGTAAACGTATCCCGTCGGGCCTACGACATCAGCAACGTGAGAAACAGAAGTGCCGGAGGCGCCACCAAGATAAAGAACTCTTGAGCCGGGTCGCATGTAAATGTCATCAGCACCTCCCGCGATGGCAGCGCACAGCTTGCTTCGGAAGGGATTCCACATGCGGTATTCTATTTTCGTCGTGGTTGAGGTGCCGTCATCGTTTTGGACAGTCTCGTCGACGGAGATGCGCTTTTCGCCGTATACGGATTCGCCAGGAGTAAGATTTCTGGTGGCAATACCATCCTCTTTGCCGCCACGAACGACGAAGACTCCAGGATGACGGTGAGGCTCCTGCACGAGACGGTCAAATCCTGCATCTTTGCGCATGCCGAAAGAAGGAGCACTTACAATGATGACTTTAGCACCGCCCTTCTGTCCAGGCGCGCCGCCTCCACGTCCTCCACCGCGTCCTCCACGACCACCACCACCGCGACCACCACCGCGACCAAATGAACCACCTCGAGTCGGGCCACCTCTTCCGCCTGAGACCAAACCAACGTCAGTCTTTGTTATTCCCATCCATGAAAACACGGGTTACCTCATGCAAGTAAAGACTCACCACGAGCGCCTCCACGAGCACCGCCGCGGCCACCTCTATCACCACCCCCGAATCCTCCTCGACCGCCTCCACGACCACCTCGCATGCCACCGCCCCCACGGGGAGCACCACGACCGAAAGCCATTAGAGTTGAATTAATGTCGAGAACAGCTTTGAGCTTGATGATAGGCGGGTTATAGATAATCAATGTTGAACCTGAAGACACGCCGCTCAATGGCTTTGGTAGTAAATGTGTCTGCTTGGCTGATTGGCGTCTTGGCTTGTAGCCCTGTATCCAAAAGAAATTTTTGTAGCTTCAACTCAAAGAGCTTTTCTGCGCCTTGCAAATGGTCGAGGACCCACTTGTCTTCCCATTCTGGTTAGCCTTGCTGACTTGCCCAAAAGAGCTTTACGAAAAGCCCGACTTTCTTCCGTCGGGAATCTTGCGGAACACCGATGCGTAGCATCACGTGCACTGCGGGCGCCAGTCTGCCCACTACAGCCAGATAATCGACGCAAAAAACATAATTCGTTTTTTCCTGTTACTAGACAAACGAGAGAAAAAGATCCTTTTCGAAAATCTTCAGTTTCATGATCTGCAGTCTTGCCGTGGCTGTTCTCCGTGCTTGGCTTGTCGTACGCTGACGCCTGAACCGCTGTTAGACGCCGCAGGGCACTCGAACCCTAAGGACCGCCCCAAGTCGGTAAGCGAATTGTGGTCCCACCCTGCCAGCAGAGGCGGAAGTTCTGAATTTCTCAACTCCAGACCGCGAATACACGACGTCGGACCAATCCAACACAATCCAGCCGTCGAAATGGTGAGTGTCCTTCCCCCTCCATAGAACTGATGGGTTGGTTGAGTGAAGCTTCTTTACAACGTCGACGCATGGATAGCATGGTGCACAAGCAATTTGTCCGTGAAGTAGCGACTGACAGCGAGATTTAATCAGGTTCGATACGCCGCGACTGAGATCCAACCCGCCAAGTCGGCCCGCGCCCGCGGCGCCTACTTGCGAGTCTCTTTCAAGAACACCCGCGAGACCGCCCAGGCCATTAACGGCTGGAAGTTGCAGCGTGCTGTGGCTTTCCTCGAGAACGTCAAGGAGCACAAGGAGGCTGTCCCCATGCGACGATATGCCGGCAGCACCGGTCGCTGCGCTCAGGGTACGCACATATACACCCAGCAGCCGTTTCTGCACTGCCTATCGATGGAAACGAAGACTAGCCTCCGAGTTCAACGGCATTGCCGCGGATCATTTACCTTGAGGGGAAATCACAGGCTAATGATGAACCGCCCCTAAATAGGCAAGCAATTCGGAGTTACCAAGGCCCGATGGCCCGTCAAGTCGGCGCAGTTCCTGCTGGATCTTCTCAAGAACGCAGAGTCCAACGCCGATGCCAAAGGCTTGGACACCGGGTCCCTGATTGTTAAGCACATCCAGGTCAACCAGGCTCCCAAGCAACGTCGCCGAACATACCGCGCCCACGGTCGAGTACGTTTCCTTCATTCTCGAAATTTGTCTGTCGCCGGCTGCTGACCTACCACGATTAGATTAACCCTTATATGTCCAGCCCGTGCCACATCGAGCTCATTCTGACCGAAGTCGATGAAGAGGTTAAAAAGTCCAGTGAGGTGGTTGGACGCGACGAGATCCGTCTGAACTCAAGACAGCGCGGTGCTCGTCTCCGCAAGGCCATTACTGCCGCGTAAATTTCAGCATTCAGCGTAAAACACTTCGGGCATTGGTGTCGGAGGCGCAGAAATAACGGGAATGGAGGGGCCCATGAATAGATACGCAGAAACGCAAAACCTCACTGGACCTCATTGGACAGCATGATTTGTCGTTGTGCGCACCATGGTGTACTGTCATACCATCTGGAAGGGGTCGGTTGCGAATGGCTCCGTTTATTCAGCGCCCGCAATGGGTTCTATGAAGTAAAATAAACATCAAAAGACACGACGCATCCTTAGCCCCTGTACCTTGCGTGACATGCCTTCGTGTGGTGTTGGACTAGCTGCTAACCACACTGAGACCTCGTTTTCGTGGTTATCGGACCCTGAAGAGCCGGAACCTCGAACACCCCTCTTGGCGTAATCAGCAACCTCGATTTGGGCAATAGAGCCACTTACTGTTGATGACCCCTTGATGACCCAGGAACCCTGGCAAGCTGCTACGATATCGTCCCTACGGATGCCGAGTTCCGCAGCTGCCGTGACAAACAACTGCTACGTAAAGTACCCAAACAACTGCTACGTAAAGTACCCAAACAACTCCTACGTAAAGTACCCAGGTATGTATAGTTGGCTCCAGAACAACACAGGCAGAAGGAAGTCTACTTGAACATGGATCCTGCAGCATTCTACGCCGTGCAAAGTTCTCAGTGACCTGGCAAACTTCCACGACCGAGGCGCCGAACATGAGCCAATTGACCCCAGCTTGAACATCCTAACGCAAATCCGTGCTTCCAACTCGAATTTTGTTTTCTCTCTGGCGGGACAGTATATGCACCGCCATATCAATGCATAGGAAAGGGAAGAATTTGAAATCTGTATTTCTCAGGCAGAAGCCAGCTTGTCGAAGTAAACATCAGTAGTACTAAACGACAAAAGATAGACTACCAATGAAAAGATAGACTGAAGGTTTAAGGACATAAGAAAGGCTAGCAGTAAAGAAGTAGACTAGAAATGAACAGATAGACTAACAGTAAAAAGATAGTGGTGTGAATAAACAGGTGTGATTACGCTGAGAGCGTTTGCTCCGTAGACAGGCCCTTTTCGAAATATCACCTTCTTGTCCTCACGAGAACCAAATGAGAATCACACGCTATGCGAGGACAAAAAGTTTCGCTTCCACGATACGTTTCGGTTTCCCGATCTCCGCTTCAGGTGTTTATCGCTTGTCAATTTCTGTTCAAATCAGTCTTTTCCATACAACGCTACTCGCTCACGAATTCGATTCATTATCATCAAATGCCCGGTGCATGAAACCGAGTCGAGTGCCCAACGATTCGCCTTACAATATCTTCCTGGCCGTACAATCTCACAACCTAGAGGGGTTCAGCTCTAGCCATTCAAGCTCCGTCTTGTTGTCTAATGATGCCGCTGAAGCGACTGCAGCCCGGACAGAAAACGCCGTCTCTCCTCGCATCGTTGATGGTGCGTTGAGTGTAGATGCTCGCCCAACCCGTGACCATGCCGAGCCTGAAAAGAGAATGTTGCTCCTCATGCTTGAGATAAGGCAGTATCTTCGCCAATAAACTGCTCTTGCAGTTTTGCATGCATTCGAGTAAAGGAAGGACGTCCTTCTCAAGGGGCAGGTGACGCAGCCGCCTTCCAGTTACCAGAGAGCGGCTATCGATATGTGACGCGCCGACGGCGACGTAGCCGCAAGACTTGAAAGAGAGGCAGCGAATGCGGTATTTGCTCCTCTCTTCTCGTAACTCAGCTGCACCCGGAACATACCGATCGACGGATGCGATCCAGGCTATGAGTGCGGCAGCGTCAACGTCCGCATCAGCCTGCTCTCCATTTGCTCCCACATTGCTGAAGCCGTAGGAAAAATGTTTGATGAGCCCCGGCCAAGTGAGTATATCGTGTAATTCATTCCATTCTTGGGGCGTGACATTGGTCTGCCATGAAGTATAACCGTCCGCAAGGTGTTGATGCAAGGCCTGGACGGCAGATTCGAAACTTGCGCCTTCGTCACTGCCGACAGGAGCTGTCGCGTGCAAGGTATGCGGGTAATTGTCCTCTCGAAGACCATCATCGTGACGGTTCATCGGGTCCTTGCAAGCCAGCGGTGTTGGGAGCACCCATGCCAATGGTAAAGGTGTTTGAACTTCAGACGTGGGTGGTCCGGAAAGTGAGAAAGACTCCAACTCCAACTTTTCCAGCGAAGCAAGCGCGAGCTTCCGGATCATCTGGAGGAACAGATGTGGTGGCGACCAGCAGTTCTTGAGTGAGAGGTGTTTCACGTGTGGGAGTCGCAGATACTTGGATGTTTCCCTTCGAACAGATGTGGCATCAATCATGAGGTTTTCCTCTTGGTAAAAGGGCGCAGGTAGAATATAGGCCTGACGCTGATAGATGCCGGGAGCAAACTCGCCGCCACAGATCCACTCGAAATGAATGCTCTTGATGTTGGCGTACTGACCCACGTAGGAGTCCAGAAAGCAGAATGTCTTGTTAATTGATTCCACGGGAGCAACATTGTTGTATTCCACGAGGCCCAGTGCCGTTGACGTCACGCGCCTCCAGTCGGCAATGACGCCGAGAGAGAAATTTTCCAGACTAGTCATCGCTTGCCATAGGTCATGTCGGCAAAACAGGTGAACATGACAGCTGGGAATCCGGGCGATGGTAAATGTAGTTAGATATTTGAAGCAATCCGCCGCTGCATTGTCGATGATGGCCAATGCATATGACTGAATCATTGCTCGGTGAGCCCATTCGAGCTCGAGGAGCATCTCCTTTTGCGCCCTGTAGAGCTGTGCCGGGACGAGGTCGTGTGTTTGTGTCACTGTCACTTCCCACGGCTCGGGGGATGAGGCCCGAATTGATGAGCCATCGCTCAGAATTGAATTCGCGTTGTCATCTAGCTGGATATTTGCCAAGTTGGTGTGTTCTGTCTCGAGCATGACTTCCAGGGCAGCATCGGCTTGCGGTCCAGTATAGCCAGCTTCGGCGACCATGTCGTGTAGCAAAGCTAATTTGTACTCGATGTGACTCGGATGAGTCGATCGGGTCTGAAGGACATTATTGAAGTCAGACACAGTCTCAAGGGGATCGTTAGGCGTCTGCAAAGAGTGCCGGCCGTGATTCCAGTCTGCGTGGGAGAAAACATGATGCTGAATCTGGGCCATCTGCGCGCTCGTGTCTGGACCGCGGAGGAAGCCAAGGCCCCCATCGCAACTGAGTCCGAGGTTCTGAACCTTGTTCAGGCACTTAAGGGCTGCTCTCATGCCACTCATCTCGTCGGCAGTCATTTCGAGCCTTTCGAAGTCTCTATATCGGTAGTAATCCTCGTGAGGCCAGCGATAAATGCCCCAGAAAGCCGGGACGGCCTTCTGAGTAGACTTGCAGGGTGGGAAAGCGAGGGAGTTCTCGCACAGTTCGAGAGACAGGGCAAAGCGCCGAATGAAGGGACCAAAGGCCTCAAAGATACGCAGACCAGGAGCCAAAAGGCTTGAGGCTGCGGAGTTGGACGAACTGTCATCGTCGCGGGTCAGGTTGGCGTATAAATCAGAGCGGAAGGGAACGACGACATTGCGAAAATATTGTTGTGAGACTTTGGCTTCGAAGTCACGACAGACCATGCGCAGGTTACTGACATCGGACCTGTCCAAGTACAAGGTGATGAGGCCAAAGATCTCGACCGGAAATGATGCCATTTCACGCAGGCTTGAAGGCATCGATGAATTGCGAAGAGCATGTATGTGAAGGCGGGGCGAGCGATGTGACCGAGTAGGATGAAGAAAAGAAGAAAGAATAGTGAGCGCGAACGAGCGAGGTGGACAATATTTGATCTATGAAAGGATGCGAGGTACAGTGCAGAGACAGCGAGAAAAATATGTCGGACGCTTCGTGTTGAAGGTTTGCAGCTATTACGTGAGGGCGAGCCTGGGCTGCCAACGCTCAGCTTTCGTTGCCAGAGTGCCGGTCGCGGAGCTCTCGCGTGATGCAAGAGCTGTAAGCAAGCCTGATGATTTCTTCGGATGGTTTCTTCAATGATTGTTTTTTGGCCATGCACCCAACGATAAGCCTGGGGTGGCTGCAGTTGAAGCTCAAAGCAGCCGACTGCAGTCTGCAGGTAACTGCTTTAGGAAAAGTAACCAAGGCACTGAAGTGAGGTATGTAAAGTAAAGTAGTCTGGTGCTTTGGGTGCTAAGTAAGCGGGATTTAAAGTAAAGTAGTTGGTTAGTGGGCCACTGACGAGTCAGGGTTTGACTTTGGCCTATCAGGCCGACGAGTCACGAGTGACATACCTGCGGAGCTGATGGTTGCGCCTTCCCCGCAGCGTCCTGCCTTATGACACCGCAGGCCCCAATATCGGGAGAGGAAGGAGAGATGGAAGATGGGACAGGGAAGAGGTTTGACGGCACAGACAGACGTCTCGGGAGAAACCAGACCTGACGGGTTGGATCTGCCCTGGAGACGTCTGAACCTCTAGAAATCGACATGAGCCAACTGTCCACGATTGTTGGGGACCTGCCCTTCAACATGGTGCTGATTCCATCCCAGCCAGAAAAACACGGGGGGGGGGCGGGATTCATTTTATGTTTGCTCCTTGAGATACAGAGCCTTGCTCGCCTCGGCTAGAGGGTGACCTTGTCTGCGACACGACAAAAACGACGCAGAGTTGATGTTGACGCTTCTGCTGTGCTTTCCCCCCCGACGCCGAATGTCCTCGGAACGCTTATGCAGGGTTCGGGATCCCTGTCCTGTCTACATTCCTCACTTTCATCCTCAACTTCAATAGCCATGAAGAATTCGCGCGGCCTCTTTCATGTCAAGACGAGAGATTTGCCTAATGATATCAAGAGGCGTCAAAGAAAGATGGCAGCGTACTCAGAGGAAATGTTGTCGTCTGCAGCTTCGAGTCCTCATCAGATGCTCAGTAAATATCTCGACCTAGGGAGATCAAACGAACGCCGATGTTGCGAACGCTCGGGAGAAACGGTCACGCAACTGTCAATGGCCAGCAGATAAGACCTTTGACGCTGAGGGATTCCGTGTCAAACGTGGCCTGCTGGATGGGCCGGGCAAAATCCGATCTGTACACCAACATTTACAAGGCAAGATACGGCGTCCCGGAGAGTCAGCTTGAGCCTGGAACAAATTTCAGTGGTTGTAGCATTTGCAGCCATCATGCATATTACCCACGACGTCAACTGACACAGCGTGGGAACCCTTGAAGTCCTTCACCAGGCATTCACGACCCCTCTTGACGTTTCTTGCCCCAGCAGCATACCTATTTCGGGGCAAAAGTCTTCGACAATCGTGTACCGGATCGGTACTTCGGGCCCCTGGTCAGATACTAACGCCGGTGTGATTAGCTCCTTAAATTGCTAGGGTCTATCAACAGGTCTGGACCGTAAGAGATGCAGACAGAGAGGGAAGAACCCTGACACGGCGAGGTCCGTGGGAACGAGCTGCTTATCGAGCGGGCTCACAGAGCAATGTTTCTCACTCCCTGCGAATCGCAATGGCCAGTTCTGCGCGTGCACGTCATTTTGATTCTTGTCGTCGTTTCCGAGCAAGACATACAAAGCGTAGCAACTTCGCTCACGTGGCCAATAACCCAACGTTGGAGTCATACTTTGTAGAATTTAACTAGATTGTGACCTTTCTCCCGGTTTTTCAGAGCCAACCAACAACTGTACATGCCGCTAGATCTTGCCTCGGGAACGCCTGATCAAGGCCAGGGTCTGATGGCGCTGGCTATCACACTCATCATTGTGTCGACTCTTGCTGCGACGACGCGGATCCTCTCCAAAATCATCGTGCGACAGTATTGGTGGTGGGACGACTTTTTTGCTTTGCTATCACCGGTAAGTTTTACGCAGAGGCGAGCGGCCCTGTTTATGCCCTCATGACCAGCAGAAGTGAAGGTGAGCATTAGCCCAGCCGTCCGCTGACCAGGACTGTGTCACGCAGCCTTTTCATCTCGCCCTGCTGGGCTTGGCCATCTCCTGGAGGCAGAATGGCCTGGGCTCCCACACAGACGCGATTATAGCCGTTGACTCGACACATGCGGCGCGTGGACTGCAATACCTCTTCGTCGGCACCTTCCTGTTCGTGGCCTCCATTAGTCTGCCCAAACTGGCGGCCCTCTTCTTCTTCCATCGCATTTTTGGAGTCGCCAGCAGAGCCTTCAGAACGCATTTTCTATTGCTGCCGGGCTCGTTGGTGGCTGGCTTGTATCGAGCCTCATGGCGTGCGCCTTGCAGTGCAAGCCCGTCAAAAAAGCTTGGGATCCGACTGTCCCTGGTCACTGCATCAATGTGTATCGGTGCTATGTGGCGAACTCAATCATGTCAACCCTCACAGACGTCTACATTTTACTTATGCCAGTTCCCATCATCTGGGGCCTCAGGCTCAGCGCGAGGCGAAGAATCTGCGTGCTGTGCATCTTCTTCCTTGCCTATTCTGTCATTGTAATCTCTGTTGGCCGGCTTCTGGCAGTCATGAGGGTCGGGCCAGACATCGCACTTGATATGAGCTGGAATATGCCGATATACCTCTACTGGTCCTGCTTTGAAGGCCCCATCTCGCTCTTAAGCATCTGCGTACCAAATGTGGCGGCTCTCGTGAAGGCATTTCGCAAGCCGACTGTCACTGGACAGGAACAGCGACGGTGCTGACTTGAACCGTCCTCCGAGCGCGCCGGTGATGGAACTCAGCGGTGTTAAAGGCTCAGCTCTGGCGACACCTGCCAGGATTCACTTGCCGGCCAACATTCCTTTCAGCGGCAATGAGGGTAGCTTGGGGTCGTCTCTGCTCTTGCCATCATTGCGCGCCTCCAACAAGTCATGGCGCCTCGTTAGTTTTCTCCGAGGCTCCTCAACCTACGGGCCTTCAGAGCTGCTGTGCCTGGAAGATGGCTCAACCAGATGGCTGCAGCTGTTGTGTTACCAACGAGATCCTCCAGTGATTTTTGGCACCCAACCTTGAGGAGTCGGTAAGTAAAGAGCAGCGGCTTGTCTCGTTGTCTTTCAAGGCCCTTGACGTACCAAAAGCTCAACGCAGATCCAGTCGCATCGTTCACCACAGACTCGAAAGCCACGCAGACCAAAGATCCGGATAGCACGACCGGATGTTCCTTGCCGGGTCTTGGGAGAAGGATACTGGCAAGCAGAATCAGACATGTCTTCAGCCTCCAAGGCCCGACAGTCGTTATTCCATACAGCTTGTTCGTCATCACTTTACGCCGTGCACGCTGGCTGTTCGGCGCTGCTCTTGGAAGGACGCGACACGGCGATTGTCGCAGGCCGCAACCTCGTACAGTCCCCTGAGCTGCATTTTGCTGCGTTACGAGCTGGAGTTCTCTCACCAACTTCTGCTTGTCATACGGTTCCCTGGACGGGGACCATTCACGTCCACTTGCTCGCCCGCAGGACGTGTTCCTCGTCATTGACTCCTCCCGACGCGACTTGCCCTTGAAAGTCTTGAGGACGCACACAGCACGGACTATGCGCACTCCCTTCTCGATGCACGGCTGTCAGTGGTGGCGAGCGCCCTGAAGCGCATCGCCGCTTTCCGTAGCAAATCAAAGTCCGCTATTTGCCCGGCGACGCTAATTGCAAAAGATCATGAGGCCACAATAACTGCCGCAGTGGATGTCATTGCCGACATGGTGTCCAGTTTGCTTGTATGCAGGCCACGAAGCTCGGCCGTGAAGCACCACAGTCTGGGCTGGGCATGAACTCGATGCTGGCGGCGGAGCTGCGACAAGTTCTTCACAGGGCAATCGGAGCAGACGTCTCCTGTTCGACACTAATGGACTGCAAGACGAACGTGTCGAGCCTAGCACGAAACGTAGTAAGTAGGACAGCTTTTTACCTGCCTGAAATCTCACGTCGCGCCTCTAGGAGCGCGAGTGGAGTTAGAGGTGGACGGTAACGTTTGCGTGGATCGGAATCAGATGCAGAGACAGGACATGATAGCATGGTTATTGATGGTTGGACATGACCATATGAATTGTGATGATTGATGAGACCAAGTTGAACTTGTGTTTTTCCAATCCTGATAAGATACTGCTGCAAACGTGTTGACGTGCGGCATTCCCATCTTGTCTGTCCAAGTATCCAACCCAACGATGCCCCGTCCGTCCATCGTGCTCCGAAACACCATCCAGTTTAGCCTGTTCTCGGCCCCTTGCCCCTTTCTCCGTGTCTCTGGGGGAAAATGAGCATGAAAAAAGATGAATAGAAGACGAAAAGTCGTCCCCTCGACCAATGCAGCCTTTCCCTGCATCTCATCCGCCTCTGCATATCAACGCCCTACCAGAACCAGTACCTGGGTTCAAAGTCTCGTCAGCAAAACACCACCCCCCACGAGAAGTACACCTTCGGGTGCGAGCAAACTTACACAGCCGAATACGGAACCTGGAACTGCTCCGGCATGCCCTCACAAGTCGCAGGAGGAGATCCTCCCGCCGTATCCACGCGATACACCTCCTTGATGCCCCCCGTGGCGGCCTCACGAGCATCGAGCTTCAACCACGGCACGGCAGCGTCGTGCTTCTGTCCCTTGGCGGCGGTGGTGGGTGCATCGACCGAGCTGTTCTTCGCACAGGGGACCTTGCCGATGGCCTCGTTGGGCGTGTCGAGGTCGAAGAACGGCGTGGTCCCGTCCGTGAAGTAGTGGCGGCCGGAGCGCGTCATGGACGTGAAAGCGAGGCGCTCCACGTTGTCGAGACGGAAGTATACGGCCACGCGGGGGATGAAGGAGAGGATTTGTGGGTGTAGGGCCGCGACGCATGTTGCGTTGAAGAGGGTGGCGACGGCGCCGGCGGCTTTGGGCGCCGAGGATGGGCTTGAGCATGTGTAGTTCTGCGTGCCGCGGCCGACGGCTACGTGGCGGACTGTGAGGCCTGGGGAGGGGGGAGCAAGACCGGCTGTATTGGTTCGTGTCAGGTTTCGGTTGTTTGGTATATTTTCTGGGGGGGAGACTGACAAGAAGGCATGTGTGCTTGGGAGACGTCACAGGGCTGTGAGCCCAGGTGTCCGACTTCCTTGATCTTGGAGGCAATGAGGTTCCAGTACTTTGAGATTTCGGTGAGGGCGGCGTCGACGTCTTCGCCGAGCTCGAGGCTGGGGAAGGCCGGCGCGGCGTGGACGGCTGCGAAGCACGCCGCGAGCAGGTACGAAGGACGCATGGTCGCGGGGGGACTCGGGATGATGTGATGGACGACGAGTGGCTAGACACGCAGCTGTGATCAAGAGATGATTCGCCGCCGCAAGCTTGAATGCTTGTTCACATCAGTCGACGGAGAACAGGAGGCAGGACCGACGTCTGATATAAGAGAAAGGCCAGAGGGCAGACGTGCCTGCCGTCCGGCTTCCTCCGTCCATCGTCACGTTGAGATGGCGCGATGCAGCCGCCGAGCATCGCTTGGCGTCTTCAACAAGACAGACGCTGCGTCTGCCAGATGGTTCATTGGCCGACCAGCCTGCCCTCGGGCCGCTACCATGGGTCTTGAGCCGCAAACCGGCAAGTGAGTGGCATCGCGCCGTCCCGTGCTGGTGGCGTGCAGACGGTGAGTTGGCCCCGCGCTTTCACTGGCTGGACGCGGGTTTCTTTTTTTGGACGCTGCCGTGTGATTGGCTGGCGGCTAAGCGCCCGGCGGTTGCGGGGAAGGGGGACCTTCCGCCTGCAGCCAGCGCTCGACTTCCGCGTTTTTTTTATCTTCATGTCCATTTTACAGAAATAGAACCTGGACGTGCCGCCGGCAGTGGTCCTGGGTGTCGTCCGGCTATCGCTTGAGAGGTTGGCGTCTGGTTCTGTTGGTGTGTGCGAGAGCTCGTGGAAGACTCCAGAAACCGTCAACATGGATGTGATATCGTGCATCGTCACCTTCACGTATGGGCCTCGTCCGTACGAACCGTGGTAGGCACACCGGACATGCTTGGTCACATTGCGACACGCTCAATACGGCACGATGATCCCCATTTTGTGCGAATTTGGGCTTGATGGACACGCTCATAGACCATGCTGTCGATCGTTATCCTCGTCCATCGAACCCATCCTGTTTCCAGTTTCCGCTTCGGGTGTCGCCGCCGCCGCTGCTGCCTCCTCCTCCTCCTCTGCCCGCCGCCGCTGCTCCGGCTCCCGCCAGCGTCGTGCCAAGACCACCGTGCGCATGCTTCGCCGTATCTACACTGCCAAGCCAGTACAGTGAGAAGAAGACAAGAATGTGAAGTGCCACGCAGTATGCGGCAAACAGATTTCGGCTGGCTCGAGATGCCAGCACCATGCGCGTAACGGAGTACACGACTCTTTCCGGAAGACTCATACGGTGATAGGCCCGAGCCGTCTCTCGTCCGCGGAACGCTGCAAACGGGGATATGTTGGATTCGTATGCCTTGCGATATCTGTCCATGGTGATGCCGGGGTTACCGCTGCCTCCCATGGATACGACCGAGGGGTTGGGGTTGGCAGAATAGGCTGACGACGAAGTCGCCGTCGCGCGGTTGTACGTTGACACATATCTCGTCTTCTCGTACAAGTTGAGGTTGTCCTTCTGCAGTGCTGCGACTTCCTGTCGCAGCTGTTGCACCGTCCGGTGCGTTTCCGAGAGCTCTTGTTCGAGCTCGGCGTTCTTCTTCCGAAACCGGTCTCTCTGCGCCGTCACCATCGGCAGGATGCCAGAACCCCCTCCCATAGGCTCGCGCTCCCCTGCCGAGCCGCGGGGATCAATCCCACTGATGATGGATGATGTGGGAGATAGTCTTCCCTTACGCGTCTGGGCTCGGGTGACATATGTGCCTGCCACAGAGGCGCCGGAAGGGAAAGCATTGGCTCCTTCCATCTGCATGCTTTCGAGATCTTCTTCGAGCTTGCTGTTCAGCTTTCGACATCCTTCAAGTTCAGAATTGGTCTTGGAAAGCTCCTCCTGCAAGCCCTGAAGGCGACTCTGGAGGTCCTGGTGGGACACGCGAAGGACTGTCAGCTCGTCACCGAGTTTCTTGTTTCGTGACAAGAGAAGTTTCTCCAACGTTTCTCCTTTGGATTGGTCAGCCTCGGCCTTGTCTCGGGCCTCATCGTCGTCCTCGGTAGAGAATTCAATGCTCTTCAATACTTCCAGCTCTTGCTTGATTTCTTCGTAATCACTCCATTTTTGCATCTTGGCCTTGAGCATCTCCTTCTCCTCCTTCAGGTGCTCTGTCTGCCGCTCCATCGCTCTCAGCCGTGAGTCCAGGTCCCGCTTGATGCTCTCTTTCTCCAACCTCGAAGCATCCACTTTTCGCATGAGTGAGGAGTTTTCGGCCCTCATACGCATGAAGTCAGGGTCATCCTCTGGCGACCTTTGAGACTGTGAGGATAAGGACGATGTGGCTTGCGCCAATTCCAGTCTCATCTGTTCATTTCGCGCCTCAACTTCTGCCAGTCGGGCGCTCGTACGCTCGAGATCCGAGTGAAGCATCTCGAGCTCGGCACTCTTGGCATTGGCCCTCACGCGATCCTGATCGGTCTTGCCGAGCCGTTGGCTGACCTCGTAGCTCGCGCGTAGCTCATTCAACAGGCGCTCCTGGCTCTGGGCCTTTTCTTGCAGGCTCTTCTCCTTGGATTCCCAATTATCCTCCTTTTCTGCCAAGACTGCCTTCCATGAGGACTCGACATCTTTGACGCGCCCCTCCAAGTCATCCTCGATTTTTTTACGAGCATCCCGCTCGGTCTGAAGCTTCGCCTCTGTGTCTTCCAGCAAAGAAGTGATTTTGGTCACGTTTCCGCGCAGTTCTTGATTCTCTTGACGGAGCTTTGGGACCGTCTCTTCGGAGAGGAGCATGGAGTCCACGGAGGCCTCGAGGAGGGGACACGGATCTGGAGCTTCTGACAAGGCTGTGTAGGCTTGTAAAAAGGCGGAATTGACCGATTTGGAGTGATTTGTGAGGAGGTCGATGAAGAGTTGATAGGCTTCAGCGCAGTGTCAATGATGGTGCGCAAGTCTGTCCGTGCGAGTGAGTGAAGGAAGGAGCCTACCTTTGAGTAGGCCTTTGATCTCTGTCAGCTTCGACGCATCGTCAAATTTTCGAAATTCCTTGGTCTTCTGCGCCAACTCTTTGCGCTGCACCGTTGAGTCCCGTTGATAAGCGACAATCTCAGAGGCGGTGTTGTCCAGGGTCGATGACAGAGTTGTGAGATCGACATCTGTTGCCGGGAGTCAGCCATTCCAAATCTTTCCGTCCGACCATGCACTTTTGGAGCCGCGTACTTCTCCATGCTGAGATGGCATGCTGGAACTTGTTTCCGCTTCCTTCTGCAGCGAGCGCGTCGGTCGGCGACGCAGTCTGGACCGCGGTCGAGCTGGGTGCGGCCTCTGCTGCAGCCATGGTCCGCCGTCCGATGATCTAAACCGATCCTGAGTCGAGTGACTTATTACATGAGATACAAGTGGAAGAGTGCCCGAGCTCTGAGTATGAGGCGAGACGGGATGCTGGTCGTACCACGTCGCGCGTGGTCGGTCGAGGCCAGCATGCATGAGCAGCTAATCCATCCTTAACAGCCGTCTGGTTGGTGCAATTATGTGGCGCAACTGGGTGGCGCAGGCGCAGGCGAGTTCTGTGGCAATCAACGCCGAGGAATCACCGCTTGGCTCTTTTCGGTCATTGCGCCACGTCTTGTGCTCGGCCAAGCTGCTGCTAGCTGTTACCTTACTTCAGCCCTATTATCGCGACCTCTATCCGTTTCGCGACGCTCACGCCATCTATATCTGAAAGTGTTGCGAGCTTCCTCTGCTCTCCATAACCACAACCATCGACCGACAACATCCAAATCACCGCAAGTCGTCTGCCATCTATTCGCGAGGGGCTCCAGCGACCTCGAACAGGCCGCGCCCTCGGCCGCCAAGATGCCCCTACCACCGCAATAGCGTCCATGTTTCTTGAGTCATGATGGCATCGCAGGATGCTGGCTCAACATCTCTCTCGCAGCCAAATCATGATGGAGAGTTCGGTCCTTATATCTTGCGTCCTCTCTTGGCAGAAGTACAGCTCCATAGGGATGGTTGGAAGGAAGAGGTGAGAATCAATTGCGTTGAATACCATGGTAAGTCTCACGGAGAGGCTGTAAATCCTGCAAATCTTGCTAACACTCGAGTAGATGGAAACCTTTACATCGGTACATCGGCATCAGAGGTAATCCACTTCGTGGAACTCCCCCCGGAAGCGGGTGATGAGGTCGGGCAGCCCGCCTACATACCCGCATCAAGATTGTCTCCCGTCTCGCTGGAGTCTTCCAATTCACCGTTTCCCGGCGGGCCTGGTGTTCAAGAGATCATACTTCTGCCGCGCATAGGAAAGGCTTGTATATTGTGCAATTCAACAGCAGCCTTCTATGCCTTGCCAGAGCTGACTCCTGTCTCGGGCATAAGCGTGGTGAAGAATTGCAATTGGATAGGTGGAGTAGACTTGAATGAGAACATCGCCGACATTGATGCCGACGCCTTCGGGGCCGTCGACGCCACGCTCCTCTTGTCGCTCAAGTCTAAAATCCAGGTTGTGCGCCTGGCTGAAAAAGTCCTCGAGGCCCCTGTGAGTCTCTATAGGTGCTCTTGCTTATTGTTGTGATAACAGCTGCTGATCAAAACATCAGAAAGTTACCTATGCCGGTAGCATCTTGTCTGTACGGCGTGACTCAATTGCTTGCGTGGCTGATTCTAAAGGATACGCGCTGCTAGACATTCATCGACGACTGACAATTCCGCTGATGAAAATCTCGACATCAGAGCAGACGCTTCAAACCCAAGAGCTCCCAACATCGCTTGATACCCCTACACAATTTGGGACGCAACAGGTGGACTCAGTTACAGCACCCCCGGGGTTTGTGACGCCGCCAGGGCACAGTCGAAATCCTAGTCAAAGCAGCACGCTATCCCCATCCAAACATGACACCCAATCCGAATCGGCAATCAGTCCTGGACTTACGCCAGGCGAGCGTATGTTGCCAGTGACACCCAACAGAGCATCGCCCGCTGGCCTTCGCGATCAAAGCTCTCCCGGACAGGCACCTGGACATGGTGCGCGACCTAGTGCGCCCCTTCTGAAACCACACATCGTGTCGCCGAGTCGCGAAGAATTTCTCTTAGTCATTGGGACGAAACCATCTGAGCCCGGAGTTGGCATGTTTGTCAGTCTCGATGGTGAGCCAACAAGGGCTACAATTCAATTCGACAGATATCCTGAACAGATCGTCATTGATAGCAGCAATGACGACAATGAGTCATCGCAAACAGGCTTTGGAGACCAAGACGATGGCCATGTTATTGCCTCCATCTGCAGGCAGTCCGGTACAGGGCTCCACTACGGCATCGAGATTCAGCATGTGAATGCTGGTCAAGAAGCAAACCCAGACAAGCACTGGCTACAAGACAGATCGGCGACTACAACAGAGCCGTATGGCCTCAGGACGTTATTGGGGCAAGGACGAGTGCGGATGAACGAGATTGTCGCCAAGCTCAGCCAGAAGAGATTCACGCCCTTTCATAGGTCGGGTGAAATTTTGGCCTCCCTGGTTGAAAGCACTGATTCTAGAACTGCATCCTCCATAGAGCGATTGTCCCAGGAAAAGCAACTGTTCGAACGCGATGATTCGCAGGATGATGACAACTTGTCCGAGGACTGGGAGGCGACGCGGAGCCGGGAAGGCGAAGAATTCACACGGAGGCTCGCCAATGTTGAGACCAGACTGGCCGTTTGGCAGGGTAACCGCATCTGGTGGGCACTTCGAAATCCCTTGATAATACGCTATGATAGCCTCCTCAATGCTGCCGCCTCCGAGGGGCATCTGTCGATTGACGTACAGTCAGTGGTATCTGTCCTGGCAGCAATCCGCGGCCGAGATGCGAGGACAGAGCTGGAATACATGACTTTGGACTATGTGAGGCAAAAAGCTGGGCTTCTTCTTCTCATTGGAGTGTTGGCGTCCATCAGGACGCAGAAGGCCACGAATGCAGATATGGAGGTCATCGAGGACATGCTCGTAGACAGTAAACTTGACGTTCGCGTTGTTCTGTCTCTCATCCCTGGCGTTCGAAACGAGATTGTTGAAGGTCGACGTGGCATCTGGGTATACGCCGGAGTGAAGGCTCTAGCCGATTCATTCCTCCGGACAGTCGCCTTCGAGACATCAGCCAAAGTGGCGCTTGAGAATTTGGACCTGCGCATCACGCATTTCTTGCGACGCTATCTCAAAGCCTGGAGAAACATGAAGGGCTTTGGTAGTGTTCCTGACGAGGATGAAGTATTTCGAACCGTGGACGCGACCTTACTCATAATATTACTCGAGTTGGACGAGCGGTCGCCCAAAGAATCCAACCGAGGCAGCTCAATCAGGTCGGAGCTCAATGATCTCGTCGATGGCGGTGTTGATTGCTTCGAACGTGCCGTGGACATCCTGGAGTCATATCGGCGGCTTTTTGTCCTCAGCAGACTGTACCAGAGCCGGAAAATGGCAAAAGAAGTCTTGGCGACGTGGCAACGGTTGATCGAAGGGGAGGAGGACAGCATGCACGAATTCAAAGACGGAGAGCAGCGTGTTAGGGAGTACCTGAAAAAAGTCAGCAGTCAAGCACTAGTCCAGGAATATGGCATATGGCTCGCCAACAGAAATCCTCGGTTAGGCGCCCAAATCTTTGCGGAGGATCAGGGCAGAGCCCCCCAGTTCCCCCCCGCAAAGGCAGTCGACATCCTGCGAGCTGAGGCTCCAGACGCCGTGAAGTACTATCTCGAGCATCTCGTGTTTGACAAAGGATTCTCAGCATATGTCGACGAGCTGCTCACTTACTACCTTGATGTCGTACTCGGGCATCTTGAGTCCTCTGGAGAGAATCAGGCAACTATGCTGTCCGCATACGATGCATACAGGGCTTTGCAGCCTCCGAAGCCCACGTACCAACACTTCCTCGAAGAGAACGCCCCTCAAGACGATGAGGTTTGGAAGAGCCGCCTGCGACTTCTTCAGCTGCTTGCGGGATCTCACGACTACGATGACGCCGCCGTCGCACGGCGCATCGAAAGTCTGCCGGGAGACCTACTGGTCCCTGAAACCATCATTCTGGCCGGACGCCAACATCGACATGAAGCGGCGCTGCGTCTCCTTGTGCACAAACTCGGTGACTACGACACCGCTGTTGCATATTGTTTACGTGGCGGCTCAAAAGTGTACTCTCCCAGAAACATCGGACGAGACGACGCAGTGGACTCGGCCATGCAACACAGGCTCTTCCAGGTAGTCCTGGGCGAATTTCTGCGAATTGCGGATTCGAGCGATCGATTGGAGCAGACCGGTGCACTGCTCGAGCGCTTTGGTGGCTGGTTCGATGTGGAAGATGTCCTCGGCCTCGTCCCAGACACGTGGTCGGTAGAAGTGCTGGGGAGGTTTCTCATCAGCGCGCTGCGAAGCGTAGTACGCGAAAAACACGAGACGGTGATCACGAGGGCACTGAGCAGTGCAGAAAACCTGAGAATCAATCATGACTTGGTGCTGGGCTTGACGGAAAACGGACCTAGCATAGAAGCTCAGAATTGATCTCGGTGTGCAAGAGAGGGAGCAAGTCATTGACCATCGTGACGAGGCCAATCCTGTAGAGTAAGCTGGTGTACACAGAAACACAGAGCAGCAGGCTAGCAGCAAAGTGAAGCTTAAGGTGTACAGCAACACAGAGCAGCATGTTGACCCATCTTGGCAATCAGACGGCTTCATCTCCTGCATTCGACCAGCGAGGCTCACAAATGAAGACCTGCTTCTGTATCCGTATGTATGCTCACTTCAACTTGCACTGAGCAGAAGAAAACCAGAGAGCAGAGCAGTTGAGCCCATCCTCTATAGCAGAAAGTTTCATCTCCTACACTCAACCAGCGAGGCTCAGCAACAGCTAAGCTCATACCAGAAAGGAAGAACTTATCTT
Organism: Aschersonia sp. MBC 735; assembly: GCA_030783925.1. NCBI lineage: Eukaryota > Fungi > Ascomycota > Sordariomycetes > Hypocreales > Clavicipitaceae > Aschersonia > Aschersonia sp. MBC 735. The sequence continues at coordinate 29,582 of JARJRV010000267.1, read as the reverse complement.
TGCTATTATTATGTATATTAACTTAGCGTACGCTAATAGAGAAAAAGCAGAGAGCAGCAGGTTGACCCATCTTGTATATCAGAAAGTCTCATCTCCTACACTCAACCAGCGAGGCTCAGCAACAGCTAAGCTCGTATCGAGTATCAAGGACTGCTCTTTACTATGTCATGTAACGCTGTCTTCAGCCCACATTGACCCGGAGAGGAAGCGGCAAGTGTAGCCCCGAGCTTCTCCTGTCCCTGACTATCGCCTGGCAGAGCCAGTCCACACAAAGACAGCAAGTGTTACGTACAGGCCCATTCTTCAGTGCGCACCAGCTTTGGGCGGACACGTTTATATGATGGGCAACGGGTCTCTACACCAGCGCCGGGTTTCTCATTGAATAGCACAAGTGAACCTCGCCGCTGCCCATCTGCGTAGCACAGGTCCAGGCCCAGCGGACGCACGAAACGGCACACATATCACCATGAGAAGCAGGTTTTCTTCAATCCCCATACAACCGGCGTGATGAGCTTCTCCACAGCAAAGGACGCCAACCGCGCTATAATACGAGCTTGGAACGCTCCATGTGCCGCTCAATAGTTGCGCCAAGCATCGGAGCGATGCGGTCATCACAGGTGGGCGACCAACGTGGGAACCGACGCATCGTTCATGCAAGATTGGCTTGGCATACTTGATTTTCTATCTGAAAAGTTAAAATCTGCCATGGCACGGTGGAAGAAAAAGGTTCCTCTTGGAGCGTTCCAGCCACTGTGACGATGAAGAGAACTTTTGCGATAAGAGAAGGGGTATTTAAGGAGATGCAAACGAAACGGTTATCCTCCACGCCGGCTTAGGGCTGCCCGGTGCTTGCTTTGGACGTCTTGCGTGGCAGCTTGTATTATGCCTTCGACTAAGGACGCCGTGCAGCACGAGCCCTGATGCCCCTCTTGTCATGGTAAACGGCCTCGTTGACCCCAGAGGCAAAAAAAAAAAAAACGGGAAGCAAGAGAGAGGGGAATGAAAGAGGACTATAATGCTGGCTTGTACTTTTTGGACAGGCCGTGCGCTTTCCTTAATGGTCTCGTGATGACAAACCCGAGGAATCATGCCCTCTACACCTTGCATGCCCTAAGAATGCGCCTGATAAAATGTCCCAAAAACTTGAAATGTGCCCTGTGATCTTGTGATGTTCCAATTTTTATTTTAAGTGGGTTTCAAGGTTCTTCATGACCTCTGCACTCTCCGCGCGACTTTTTCGAGCGCAAAGTGCGTGCGAGCACCTTCCACTCAGACGGGTGATGGTGACACTCTCAGCATCGCCTGCATCTCTCGCATTTGATCCTCGGTTGGATCATCCGATAGCCACGGACCCTTCTCCTCGTCCGAAGCTCCGTGGAACCCTTCAGCGCGCCTCAGCGACAGCACGTCGAGATCGGTGACGTACGACTTGCCATCGGACAGCTTGATGCGAACCTCGTGCTCCGTGGACAGCATCATGTCGTCCTTGGCCAGTCTTCGAGGACCATCAAACACGGCCATGATGCGCTTCTTCATCGTCATTTGGCTCTGGTCAAAGCCCCACGACGAGGGGTAGTCACGACGGTTCTTGCGGCCTCGCGCTTTGACGCCCGTCACCACTCCTCCCCGCGAGTGTGTAAGACCGCGAGATTTCTGCACGCCGTTGACAGGGTTGCCCGGCTTCTTCCGAATTCCCCTTAACGTCTTCACCCTTGGTGTGCCGTCGTCCAAGTCTTCGTCCTCACCGAGGTCCAACTCATCGTTGTCGTCGTTGTTGGAACTGTTCTGCATGGCTGGGGTTGTGATGGGAAGATTGTTCTTCTCCAGAGTCTGGTGAACCACCTTGTCGTTCTCGACCTCGGCCAGACGCCGAGCGTTGATGGCCTCGGCAGGGTCCTCTTGCTGAACAATTCTGAGGACGCAGTCGTCCAGATGCTCGTAGAAGTCTTGGGCGTTGGAGAAGGTCTGGGAGCAAGTGCTGCATTTGCCGGTGGCATCGTTGGGGTACCCAGTCAACTTCTTGGCGCCCGCTGAGCCCGTTGGTGGCTTCTTGCGGCTGTTGGGTGGCGTTTGCTCGACACCGTGGACGGTCATTAGATGCCTCTTGAAGACATCGGCGCGGTTGAAGGACTTCTCCGCAGAAGATCCAGAGCCGGGACAGAATCCGCAGACCATGGTTCCTTTGTAGTGTGTCAGAGTGTGGCGGTTCTTGTCGTACTTGCGGGCGAATCCTTTGACGTGATACTCGCATGTCTGGATTGGGCACTTTTCGGGCCTCTCATTTTGATGAGTGAGCATGTGTGCCTTGAGATCCTTGAAGATCCTGCCACAGTCAGGATACGTGCACCGCTGCTTCTCTTTGGTCTCGTCGCTGCTGAGATCGGCCGACCCGCCGGGAGAAATCAGGTTGACCATGCTCACGCGGCGGTCGCCGTGATCGACCGGGGCTCCGTAGGGGCTTGTTGTGTAGGCATTTCCACCAAAGGAGCCGCTGCTGAGGAAGGGAGACGTGCTATCGGTTGGTGCCATGACATTGGGCTGGGGAGATGACGACACGGAAGGCGAGGGGATGAACGGGGATGGTGGTGCGTGGTGATGAAAGTGGTGGCCATCAAAGGAAGAGACTGGCACGGGTGGTTGAGATATCTCGGAATGGATCATGGTGGGATCTGGGAGGGTAGCAGCGTCAGTAATTATTGTTGCCATTGTCATTGCGGCGACCGAGTTCACGATCCATTTTCAGGAGTAAAGAAATAGGGTACGGGAATGAAGATGAACTATTACACGCACGAATGGGGAGAGTTGAGAGGCCGCTTGCCGAGGTGTGACGAGCCCCCGGTCTTCCACGGCGTGCCGTCACAAAGGGACCGCTGAAACAAGATGTGTGGGAGGGGCGGGTGACGACCTGGAGGCGCCGGCATTGGGCGTCACTTTGCACCGGCGAGGCCGAGGACCGGGGTTGTGCTGTGCTGGACTGGGCTGGGCCAAATGTCTTGGTCCCCTGCCGGGCCTGCAGAGACAGAGAGAGAGAGACAAGGGGGAAGAGAGAGAGAGAGATTCTCGAGAGGGGGGGGGCAGCACAGCAACATTGGGGAGGCACACAGAGAGCATCCGAGGAGGAGGAGGAGCAGCAGAAACAACAACACGCAAGGGAGGCAGCGGCATCTTGGCGTCCGGCATCCCTGATGCTGATCCAAGTGCGCGGTGCCACCACAAACAAGCGGTCGGTAAGACCACGGTGACGGCAGTGTGATGCAAAGCAGGCAGAGCCAGCATCATCACACACGTCTCACACGCGTGGCTTGCAAGACGGCAGCTGAAATGCGGACATTGATCCCGGCAATGGCATTTCGCATACCCGGGCTGCAGAACTCCGACCCACAAACCGCATGCTGACCGAGGAGTTTCTGCCCAAACAAGGATGATGACCCGACCACGACTTTGTGTGCCCATCACTTGTCCCCAACATGTCTGAATGTGACGGGTGACGACGAGAGGCAAGGCTGCGCAGAGCCGCAGAACCAGACGCTTGACCAACCCGTCACGCAGGTCGCATAGCAACTCCGAACGCACGGGGGGGGAACTGCGCCTCCGGACTCTCCGGTCCCTGTCCTGTTAAACGATAGCCGCCGATAATCCCGCATGCCTGCAGACGCGGGCAGATGAAGATGTGGTCTGCGAGAAGCGGGGGCAGGGAAATGTCACCCCTGCTTGCCCTGCCGCGGAGGGCGCCTCTGTTCCACTGGGAAGAGCTGCATCATCGAGGCGAAGAACTCAGGGCGTTTTTCGCGGAAGAGACGGGTAAAAATAAAAAACACCTGGTACACAATGTGGACTTTCTCAAAGAACAAGACGGGTAGATGGGCGACCAAGGTCGGAAAGAGGAAAGGAGTGCAAGGGCGACAGATAATTTGGGGGAAAATGACCAAAAAAACGGTAGGGCTTGATCACATATAAGAAAGAGAAAAAAAAAATATTTGTAAAAAGACAGAAACCAACAGAACAGTCTCGTCCCGTGATGGGAGAACCAAAGTATCAAAAAAAACTCACCGACGAAGGATTTGGGAGACAAAAACTCAAATTGATGGAAGGGAACATCCTCCAGGCCAACGTTGCTGCCGACGCCGTACTCGGCCCCGGGAACATAGTCACTGCCGACTATACACGGTTGCATGCTCATTGTGTGGCCGTTCCATTCAGCCATGCCGACCTGGCCATGATTCGATCGTGGTGAGGCCACCGCCGAGGAGGGCGCAGATGTCAGGGACGTCGAGGATAATGCCGAAGATGACATCCTCATATCACTATCATCGGAAAAGACGTCGGGTGATGATGTGTGGCCGTTCACCATGTAGCCCGGATTCTCGGCGAACAATGACCGATCAAACCCCAACGATGTCGTGGTGGCCAAATACGACGAAACAGCCATGGCCAGAGAAGATTCGGGAGGGAAAGAGCTATTCGAGGGCTCCGTGAAGCCGGCAAAGTCGCTACTGCGCTGCTGGTGACGAGCCGGTAGGCCAGCAAATGACGGATCGGCCATGGCAGCCATTTTGTTTATAACTCGAGCAAGCGGACCGAGGGACTGGCGGAAAGGGCCAAGGTTAACGGGGCTGTCGTGGGGATGACGCTGCAGAGGCAACGATACTCTGCTACCTGCAGAGCTGTTGCATGCGAACAAAGAGCTTACCTTGACCGAGAAAGTCGTCGTCGTGCTGATCCAGAAAAGGTTGTCCTGCGATGGCGCTTTGTGTCGTAAGACCACAGACTCGGCTGATGCGAGGCGTCGAGGTCAAAAATAGTGATCCCGGTACCAAAACTGTGAACCTCGAGTCCGACTTGTCTCACGCCAGACAGATGCAGCTCGCTATTTTGGATATCTCCCTGCTGTAGCGGACAACGTTGATATGCGAGGCCACAACAAGGGAATGCGTGATGATGCCGCGGCTTCTCCTCTCAAGCCAGCTCGGAATAGCGGTAAGAGTGACCCGTGTCGGCGGCAATGCCTGGCAGTCGCTGAGTCTTGCACAGGTTGATTCGATACCGGCTTCAAGAATGTAATGAAGGTGTTCCACGGCCAAGGCACATGGAGCTTGTCACCTAAGTCGAGAGTCTCTCGCACGACTTTGATGTAAGTCGGGGGCTCGAGACTAGATATAGACTTGCATGTGGAATGTCGCACGCCCGGACCTGCCCGCCAGGTTGTACTCTGGAGAGTCGAGATGTATCGCGGTTTTGCCAAGGCGGTAGATAGAAGGCGCCAGCCTCATCCGGGTACCAGGATGTACCGAAGAGGCATTGATTCCAACTGACCAGCAAAAGCATAGTGAGCAGAAGAACTCACCAGTGTACTCCGTACAATGCTGTATGGGGAAAACGGAGCTTTGGGAAAGGGGGGGGGGGTGTAGGCATAGGAGGGATAACGCCCGCCAACAATGGGCCCTCGGGCTCGGGCTGCAGGGCTAACTCGGTTGCATATTTCATCGGGAATGCTGCCCCTGCGGCCCAGGTTCGACGAGACCAGGCAGGGAGGCCAGCCGAGGCGTGTGTTTTCGGGAACGAGAACGGCGAACAGGCTGTGGTAGAGGTTGCAGCTCGTTGACGGGCAGGGGGTGCATCATTCCCAATGGCCGTCGTTACCTGCGGAGGAGGTGATGGGGGTGGAGGCGCCGGCTCGCACGAGCGAGAACCAACCTCATGCCCCTGGTATCCCGTTGATCTTTGGGGAGTACGCAGTACACCGCGGGACGAGTCATCTGCTCTGAGTCGGCAGGCCTCCCGAGACTTGACGATCGTCCAAGTGTCATAATCGCGGCCGGACGCTCAGTGGGACGGACAAGCAACGGCGTACCGAACCTGGCAAGGCGAGCAGTGTGGCCTTTGACTGGTCAGCCAAGCGATGCGCGGCGACCCCACTAAGCGTACACTGGGTGCACCGGGGGGGAGGGGGGGGGGGCCTGCAGAATGGTGCACAGACACACGAAAGCTCTTCCTTCCGAGATGACTAACCACCAGCAAGCGTAGACAATATGGCCAGGGGTGTCGGACATGCTAGGCCGAAAATGATGAAGGCGTTCGGAAAAGGGGGGCGGGGGGGGGTTCGAGACAAAAAAAAAAACCCAAGAAAGAGGACTGGGGGAGGACAAGGCCATACTCGAAAGTATGAACAGCGGGGTTCATCTTGCCGCCATCTATCACCCCAAAACCGGAAAGCCTCGTCCAAACTGTCAGGTCTGGCAGCACATGTCTTAGACATACAGCAACCCAAAATGGTTCCAGGAAAGAAATCGTTCGAACGCGTTGGGAATTGGCACACTGATCTGACTTGATTGATCGGGGCGGCTCGAATGGGAATAAGAGGCCCCGTATTTATTTGCAGAAACCACATGAACCAATATCTGTCAGAATGGTCACTCCCATTCCATATTACCTCAACACTTGGTACCAACCCATTCGCCCAGCCCGTAACTAAGTTGCATCGTGAGTGAACGAGGAGCAGGACCTTGATCCATTGCCGACGGGTGGAAGTACCGTCTATGGCCTGGGTTGACTTCAATGCACCGTCTCCCATGGTATGGTGGCTCGTGATCGTTCATGCTCGTTTTCTGGGCAGACAAAACTTGACCATTATTCGCAAAGTGGACGAGTGCGCTACTGTCGGCAATGGACAACCTTTCTCCAGAACCGTGTAGGTTCCGGTCTGAACTTCGAGAGTCAGTTTTGGCTTCGCATCGCAGCCCTTTCGCTCAAGACAGGATTGGACATTGCGTGTGCCCTGCGATGAACCCTGCCTGCAGTCCGCCGACCACCCAATCAAAGCAACTCCGGTCGGTCCCTAACCAAAGGCCAGAAGACGTTGGACTGCGGCAGGATTAGACCAGTTTCTGGGAACTAGGGCGGCGCTATCCATCATCTCAAGGCTCATGGAAATAGACTGGCTTCCATTAGCGTATAGACAGACAAAAGTCCGGTGTCAAGATATCCATGCAGAAAAGGGACTACATTCAATGCGAGGTACGGAAAGATGGTACAAGCTGCACGGCGTCGATCAAAAGGCCCACCCTGGCACTGCATCTGTCCACATGGCTTGATTGAGCAGCCCAGGAAATTCAAGATGAACAGCAATATGTAGGAACGCGGCCGTTCACACGTCGGCCCAATGGAGGCTATAGCTTGGACGTTATGTCCACTCTTTGGGGCATATCAAACACGGACTTGGATATCTCCGGTCCAGGAGGGTACTGTATGTAGGTAGCAGTGCGGTAGGCAGCCAAAAGACAGTTCACGCTCTGGACAAACATGGGCATGCGTCCATGCCGTCTGCGCGGCATCGAAAGCCGTTTCGTCAGTGTGAAGACAAGCCTCCAATTGCATTCATTCTGGCCCCTCAGCCCAACTCATCTTGGTCTCAAGTAGTGAGGCGACAGATTATCTTTCTCGGGTTGGTGGTGTTGCCTTTTCAAGGCTCGCCTCGAGCTGGCTAAACGGCATGGCTGACAGAGAAGGAAGGAGGGTATTCGCCCGCTCGCTCAATTTGAACCCTGAGCGCCACCGCCGACTGTGCTCACCCTTTTGCGCTGATCTTCATGCCACGCCAGCGGCTCTCTTGACATTCTTGGTCAGCATGATGGATGTGGGCAGTCATCGTTGTCTTTGTGATTCAATGTCAGGCACACCTGGGACGATTCGTACTCTTGTTGTAACCATGTTCACGGCATGCAGATCCGAAATTGTTCGGCGACAAGGTTCGTGAGCCCTGCTCCAACACCCAATTAAGCTTCGACCTCGGCATTGCATTGCAGAAGAACAAGATCGTCAGGCGGCCAGAGTGCCAACCCAGGTCAGGGGTCTCGGGTGCTCCACCTTGCTCGCCTCCCCCACCCTTTTGGCTTTACATGTAGATTGAAAAAAGAAGACGAAATGAGCATGCAGGGAAGACTTGCATCAGCCAGTTCATGACTTTCTGAGCGCAATCTACCACGCCCGGCAATCAATCCCGTCATTCTTGCTTGCAGCCCTCCAGGGTCGACGGCTTTCTCATAGCTTGTGCCACAAGTCGTTCTGCTAGAACAAATGTAGAGGGTCCCGAGCCGTCCTTCCATCGTGATCGATCACGGAGTGGAGAGACCGGGGACAGGGTTTCATTCGTCGATTTGGCCGACTGGGCCGTCAGGAATTAGGTTTAACACGTTGTGTTGATTGATGCGGCTTGAATTCGGCGCAGAGGACACGGCAGGCTTGGGACGCTCTAGACTATTCAGTCTCCTCGGACGAGCTTTTGATGGTCCTGTACGAAGTCCATTTTGACTGTCGAATCAGGCGAGGCTCGATTCTGATATTCGCGGTGCATCTACTTCCAATCACCGTCTAGAGGTTGCGCTAGTCACTTAGAGGAGCTAATCGTGCCATGGCCGCGGCTGCTTACATGGCCAGAACCCGGGTTCCGTAGGGAGCTATTCACGGCAGATGTCTCGTGGCTTTTGCTTTGCTTCTTAGACTGGTCAATCTCTGACGAAACCAGCTTGGCTCGACACTTTGCTCGCTTACAGCAGACAAGCTCAGTGGGCCTCTGGGGTCAACGTGGCTTCTCAGTTTGACTTTGCGAAGCGTCATTCAGACGTAGGTCCCTCGAGGCGGAGGATTGGGCGCTCCCCCGCCACTAGGCAAAATGGCTCCAAGAAGCCAGCACGTTTTGGGATTGAGCAGAGAGCGCTGGCGCCTGCATTGTACGAATCATAAACCCTTGAGCAGAGAAGATCCTGCTCCCCCCGAATCCACATGGCCCCTGCTCAAATAAGACATCAGTACTCCGTATTGGCCACTGAAACGATGTGCGGCCCTGCAGACTTTGCAGTTTTCACTGGCCGAAGCAGGAGCCCCTTCCCCTCTCTCCTTTCTCCCCGGACCAAAGACACCCAGGGGAAGCATGAAGTGATTCAGTGGCCGCAACCATCTGCACGCATGCGCAGTCAAGAGTCGCGAAGGCGCCAAGGATCGGTCCGGTCCCAAGCAATTTGGGAAGACATTGCAGACGGTTCGTTGTTGACACTGATTCGAATTTAAATTAACCCCGTCCTCGTGCTGTGGATTATTCCCCGACATGTCGTCACGCTCCGTATGAGAGTCGTCATTCAAGCGGATGCGACAAGCTTTATCCAGTCGCCAATCCATCTGTGCAAGGCTTAGTTCACCAGGTTGTACGGAGAATGAAGGCCGCAATATGAGATGCGACTGCTCGGCACCCAACAGGGCAGGGTGGGGCGATCTGATATCCATGCAGGCGTGTGATTCCTTCTGAAAAGCGGATCTGCCGGACTAGAGAACTTAAACCGGCCTAGGCACATGCATCCTTCACAACCTTTTCACAGACACAGGAGAGCACTGATGTCGGGTCGAGAAGTAAAAAAAAGAAGCGATGGGTTGCGCGCGGGCGGTGGTTGACGCTTAGTGAATTGCGCTTCTCCGGAGAATTGACATAGCCGTCCAAATCTTATTCCTCGAGGTAGCCAATACACGTCTCGTGACGGTCTGATGCGGGACATCGAGGATGCCATCGAGACCAGCGATGGAGCCAGCGACCCCTTCAACCGTGGCGCTTGAGTCGCAATGCTCAGCGGATACGCTGTAGAACGGCCTGAACGAGACCAATGAAAAATGCAGATTCGGGGACGCTGGTCAAGCGCGCTGGCAGGTGGTGCTCGCGTGGGAGACGGGCGGGGGTCCTGCGCTGTGCTTCGCTGGAGCAGCAAGTCAAGCTACTGTTGAGTGCGCCGTTACTGACGTCGAGTCGCACTGACGGGGTGACTGATGCGTCGGGCCAAGACTGCTTCATCCCACGGCACAAGCACAACGTCTGCTTCAGGATTCGCGGTCAGGTGGATACAACGCAGCATTACCGCAATGAGCCGCACTTGACCTCGCGGTCAATATGGGATCGCCCTCAGGGTCTGGTCGGTCGCATGAGTTTCGTGACTGGATGATCCCATGCATCCCACATGTTGCCATGATGGTCAGACTGCCAAGCTGGCACATTTTTGAGCCAAGAGCGGCCTTGATGGCGGCGCGGGTCGCACTTGACAAGGCAAGCCGCTGTAGCAGTGCAAAAGGAATAATAAAGGCGGTAGCATGCATACAGACTGGCTTCTGGCCACGCGCAGTCTCAGCGGAAGCTAGGGTAGCGTGCCGATCTAGAGTCCAACATCTACCTCCTTGTGACCCGTTGCCCCATTTCCATCAACATTGAAGCAATCTCCGACCATGCGTCGTACGGGGTACGTATTGTACTGGTGACTTCCGTGCGGCCGGATGAAGTATCTCATGTGGTGCCTGGTTTCCCTCGGATTGACGCTGTATCACGAATGAAACCAGTATGGAACGGAATGGTGCATGTAAGAGGTCTCGATATTTGGTTGGTAACCTCGCCCGAGAAAATAAGATGATGTGGCACGTGCTATCTAACTTGGGGGGCCGAAACTTTGGAGCGGTTTGCTACGGGGATGCATGCCGCTCCTCACCAGTTTTTGCCATGTCTCAGCGCCGATGTCGTGTACTCCGTACTCCGTACTCCGTACGGAGTACATCGGAATGAGAGAAGGTCGTGGCGTCGATGGGCTGGCCATGGGACTGCCACTTCAGCCCTATTCGGCTGACAAGCCTCGGTTGGAGGGACTGGACTTGGCGTTGGAGAACAGAATTTCCGGGCTGAGAGTCTGTGCTGGACATGTGGTGCAGAAGGCCAGAACAATCTGGACGTGAATAGTATATGGTGAGATGTAAGTCAACTCGAACCTTTTCCGCAATCAGATCAGCGCAGTTGTAGCTGATAATGAGGACAATTGAACATACAGAAAGGAAGGGGGGGACTCGGTAGGATAGGAGTGTTGGGTGTACCTGCAACAATTCCGGGTCAGGGATGACCAGTCTCGTTGTCTCCTTGACAGCCCTACCCAAAGAAACACAATGCTTCGGGCTTCTGTAGACTGCACAATCGACGACGAGTGCCATGAGAAGAGCCTCAAATTGTACGCCGGAAATCAGCAGACAAGACTCTAGAACTTGGAAGAACCTTGCCCGCTCATCCTAGATCAAGAAAATACTCCGTACGGGTCGACGGGTGCATGCTGCCGCCCTGCAATTTTTTGTTTATTTTTTTTTTCCGATTTTTTTCCATGCCTCTGGTGCATCATGCACGCACGGCCCCGCTCCTACCTGTACCCTTGCTGGCCATTGAGCCTGATCGAAATGCAGAGACTGGTGACGCGAATTTGTCTCGTGTCTTGCCTCACTCCTCATCATCGCGCCTCTTTTTTGGGGGTCACGGGCGTTCCAGTTCCCCAGTTGCATCGTCAGTCAGGGTCTTCGTCATCTCATCCTTATTTCTCATTCTTACAGTGTCATGACTAATGTTGCTGCCCTGCAAGTAATGTCAGCCGGCCACCGACAAAACTGCCGCAACACAGCGTTGCGTCTTATGGCGCTGTCTGCCGGTAGGAATGATATGCGCACTCGTATCCGCTCGTTGTGCATGCGTGGTGGTGTGGTGAAGTACGACATTGCCCTCTTGCCTTCCCCCCTTCCGGGTTTCCCATCACACCCCCTCCTGGTTCGCACATTGCTTCCTTTCCTTCCTTCCTTCCTGCCTTCCTTCTTTCCTTCTTGTCTCGCGTCGTCGCCCGGCTGGTTCAAAGCCAAGTCCACAATGTAATCCTGGCTATCGGCTCCGCGTCTATCGACTGCTCGTTCCCAGACAGTCCGATATTCCTGAACTGGTAATCAGTGCGATCCCCCCCATCTGTCCTTTGGCGGATACTCGGCAGCAGGCTGCTTCGCTTCAGCAGCTATAATGACTGCTCTTTCCCATTGGAACTGTCTTGCTGTTGCCTTTGACGCAAACCGCTGCTCGCCGGATGGAATTTGGTCAAGGAAGCGCGCGGCTTGGGTGTGCCAGTGTGTTCCTTCCCCAAATACATACAAATGTACTCCGTACCAGCATGCGCTATTTCCCTAATACAGGTCTGACGGTCCGTATTTGCTAGTGTCTTGTGATTTGGCCTGTCGTTGGACATGTCGTGACACCGCAGCACGGTCCAAGGCCCAGGGCTCAGGCGAACTCAACGCCAACAGGGAATTAGTATCATCTAATGTGCCTTGGTCAGCATGACCATCCCTGGCGGCGATTTCTTGGGCTGCTTTGATGGCACCTTCATAACGAAGGATTGCAGCACGAAAGCAGGTGCTCCGTCCAGAGCACAGAGCAGTCCAACACGCTTTGGTCCAGTCCGCTGAGTCTGCTTTTCGTCATGTTTTGGCGGGCGGGGGCAACCACCATGCCGATCCTTCCCCATGCTGTCAGTTGTGAATGGGACTACTCGACACTAGGGGCGCTATGCAAGCCGTGATCAGCGTTAACACGCGCAATACGGAGCACGACGCAGGTCAATGGTGAGGAGTGCCGTCGCACAGCCTACGAGGAGGCCTGTAGCCCCATGTAGCTTCAGGTCACAGGGCCTGTAGAACCCAGAAATAGCAACGTGGGTTGAAGTGTCCCAATTGAATGGCTCTGGATGAACGGACGGGTCAACAACGCTAGAGGACAAATATTCCAGCTACATTCTGTGCCCGAGCTCTCATACGGACGATTTTCAAAGTGCGGGGATTGATCGACGTCGGAGGTTTTACGGGACAATCGTAGCTTGATTGTGTCTGCATACACCATGGGCATCATCGGCGACGGGACATAGCCTGCAGTCACGATTTGATGATGCTGTGTTTTACCTCAACTTTTTCATATGTGACAAGCCGGTGCTAGTGGGTTTCTTGCTCTGCACTGGACGAGGGGGGCACAGGAAATTCGTATGAACTCTGCTGCCCTTGTTCTCTGAATTTCCCCTTTCAGCAACCTCAGGACTTCAGCCCCCCTTCACCATTGTCGCACTGCAGCTCAGCATGCTTTTGAGGCAAGCATGGCTTGCAAGGGGTCCCCCTGGCATGCAGACCAGTTTTTGGCGCACCGTCATCTCATGGGACGGCTTAGCAAGAAAATATCCTGGGGACCAGTCCCAACGCCTAGGCGCACATATCAGGGCTATTCAGTGTACGTACATGGATGCATAGACCAAGAGCTAATTCTTTCTAAATCTGCACGGGGTACAAGCTTGCTCCAACGTGGCCGGGGGGGGGGAATCGCGGGGATAAAAAAAAGTCGCCTTGCCATGCTTTATCGAAATGCCCGCGGGGGGGGGCTTTCAAGACGATTGTGGGCGCACCACATGGTCTCGGTCCCTGATGTTCGCGGACGGCCTAAAAGACAGCCGTATCGCGGCGATTCGTTGCTTCAACGGTCGGCGCTGCAGCAAAGAAATGGATGACCTGAGTCCAAGAAAAGATCCTCGATGCCCAGGGTCATAGGATGATGTCGTCCAATCCTTTGTCATTCTATACAGATGCTCCGCAACTGCACCATGACGATAAAGATGAGGCGCATCTGATGCCACTATATGTGTGGCCCAAAGGGTGGTCTGTGGTATGCGTTAGATCCCGCGTATCTGATCATTGTTGCCTCGTTCTCGCAAGGTCAGCTTTATCAAGGGTTCTGAGCATCGAGCAAGCTGTCATTAAAGCTGACGGAAGGGGCGCACAGGTAGCATCATACGATCAAGTTGTCATGGTTAAGTCGGCACCAGGCAGTATCTGATGATTCCTGCAGAGAAACTTATGGATTGCCAAATTCCTGGATTTACACGGCAGGAATAAGATCCTTGACTCAGCCCTTCACCTCGTTTGATCGTTGCACTTTCACTTGTCCCTCGGAAGACAAGTCTGCCCATCGAGGCTGTCAAAGTCCCTTGATCCAGGTAGTCACTGCCAAATCTGACTGCTACGTTCTCGCTGCTGATTCGGTCGCGGTGCTCTGCACAGAATCTGACACACCTTTCCTTGTTCTGACGCAGGATTACAATCAAGTAGACTAATTTTCGTCGTATCCTTGCGAATGGAAGATCATTGGCGACTTTCGAGGTGGATAAGGTACAGAGTAGTTTTTCGTGGCTCAAAGGCCCCTTCAAGTGTGAGTGGGAATGGACGGCTCACCTGGTTAGCTCGAAATGGTGAATGTTGAGCAATTGCCTTTCGTAGTATTCGCCGGTTCTCCATGTGGTCCGCGCGCTGCCCTGGTGGACGAGACTGGCTGCTACGGTCCGCAAGCCCAGGTTCCAATCTGTGAGGGTGGTCTGAGATAGCGGGGAGAACGGGACTGGGTCGGGGTCGTGGTGGAACGTGAGAAACTCGGTCTGGCGCGCTAAAAGTGTACTTCCGACGGCGGATGCTTTCAGGTTTGTATGTCGAATTCATGGTTAGTTGCATGGCAAATTACCCGGATGGCAGTTGAAATAAGTTGTTTGCAAGTCTTTTTGCTACACAGGCGAATGACAGACGAGGACCGATGCCTGTCCGAGGTGTAAGGAGTGAGTCTTTCCCACGGTATTGAAGGGGTAGGCGCTGCTACTCTGTCCACTTCCCGCAGTGGGGATGCCAAACACGGTATGATCATCGTAGTTTAAAGTATATGCATATCGTGATTTCCCGGGCCGTGGATGAGCATGGCTATGTGCACGACAAGTACGGAGAACATTTACACGAATCATTGCGTCATATTGGTATCCCTTTCAGCTTTCAGGGAGATGCCATCCTCTCACAACAGTCTTGTGAGAGAAGACGCCGTCCGAAATTTGTCGCTCTGGCATTGAGACTGCTCAAGGAGCACACAGTGTCCTGTGTCAAACGGCGTTGTGATCAGAGTCTGGACAACAAATGCAAGACTTTGAGCGGTCGATTGAAGTGACGGCATTGGCCATCCTGTTCATCTATGGCTGCGACGATGAACGGGATGCGACTCCATGCTACTTGAGCATGTGCAGGGCCAGCCAGCAGAGTTTGCAACGCGGTTCATCATGTTGGTCTGAAAATAAACAGGCCGTCCGTGAGCGGCAAAGGTAGACGAGGACCCGGTGCACAAACTCAGAGGGCAGGTACGGGATATTTGGACTAGCGACTCAAAACCCATACGGATCATGGTCATGGGGGAGTCATGGGGCTCTGCGGGTCGCGCCGGTCACAACTGTACATTCGGAGTACGGAGTACATACTATGCATGTGAGGACAGCAGAGGCTTGTTGCCGCATGGTGTGACGGCGATCGCCGAAGCCGGGGTGGACGACTTGACGCACGGAGAACTGCGAACCCGACAACCTGGGTCCACGGTACGGAATTGGAGGCGACCTATAGACCCCATCGACAAACAACAGGGCCAAGAGTTTTTTCGCGCAGCTTGACGAAGAGAGTTAAGAAGGCAGATGTCCAGTTAGCATCGAGTGAGCCCCTTCCTGGATCTCTGCCCTCGAACCGCTTAGATCTCATTCTGAACGCGGCCTCGGCGACGTGGCTGAGTATATTGACGTATCCGGCAGATGACGCGAGTTGCAGGAAGCAAGCAGGAGATCCTGCGCCCAACGGCCGAAAGTGGCCTCATGCCGCGCCCGAAGCTCGATTGCCATCTTGATGCGGCGATGATGTGAATGCTTTGTCGCCAAGCCCGAACCAGTCGATGATCAAGCAACTGACATCTTGGCGATGGAAACAGTCGAGTACATTGGCCAAGGCGACAACATAGCGCGCAATGGTAGTCCTCCGTCCACCGTGCTGCCATGGAGTAAATCTGCTCCCCGAAGTCGCTTTTTGGACTCGAGGTGGCGAAAGTCTGCTCACGTCGTGAGTGCTAAGTTTCCCTAACCGCTGCATCGCGAATGCGCAGCGCAGGTTATGCAACATATGCAGGTATGTTGCAAAAGACTCGGAACCTGGGCAGGTTGCATGTGAAGCTATCATTGACTTCACAAGCTGCTTTTGGACGATCCTGAGCCTTGCAAAGGGAGTAGCCCACACTTCAATCAGGGCATTAATGCAAATGGGAGACAGGGCAAGCCGAGATACGTACTGTAGCAAATTGACGGGGAAGAAAAGTCGCCTTGGCCATCATTGTTGCATCGTCAAATCCTTTGATGAGCCCAGACTGGTCATACCAGAAAGGCAACCTCGATTCAGACAATCCCGGGATTTAACAGGGGTCTGGACGGCGATTGTCTCTGCCGTGGAAGCCGCGTCGTTATGGCAGAACAAACCCCACAGCTGCTAGGCCCCCCCCCCGGCTGGTGGACTTCGTTTTGCAGCTCGTCAAAAATCCGCAATAGTGCTCTGTATGTACTCCGTACATGTGTACGGAGTACGGAAGAGTCACTGTCCAGGATGACACGAAGTTCGCAAAGCTGTCCCAACCCGTTGCGATGCTTAGACGGCGTTCCCGAGTCTGCGGGCATCAAATTTCGCAACAAATCCTGGCAATTCGAGCATTGAAGCAATTGGCCCTGCCGCCCGTTTTTAGTCTGGGATCTCTGTAGAGGATTTGCCAAATCTCTAGAGGAGAAATAGCCATCTCTGTGACCTACCGACTGATCATGCTCCATCGAGACCTCAGGAGCGTGCATCGGTACAGACACTGGAACGTCACGGTGGGAGGGTGTCACCCTCTCTTTAGACGCCGTACCTGGCCAGAGAAGTAAGTCGCTATTTGGGGTCCGATCTTGCTGTCATTTGCGTTTGCTGTCATTTGCGTCCAGCCGCTTTCATGAACAAGATGCGCTCATGTCTGGGTGTTGGAGCGGAAAGTTGGAGTGGCAGCTCTGAGGGTGTCGCGTACCTGTGTCCCGAGTTCAAAAGCACTTTGCAGATGATCGCCTGGTCTAGTATCCAGGGACCTCGACTTGTCGGCGGCGACCGCCCTGCTCCATGTGTTTCCGGGCCGGAATATCGCAGCTTATGCCACGAGCCATGTTCGTCCAGACTAAGCCTGTCCAGCACTGCACTAAGTCTTTTCGACCCGCGGTGCCAACTGCCAAGGGAACACGAACCCTCGAATGATCATCGCAGGCAGCTTGGTGCTCCACGCAATCGCGATGCGGACAACGAAGTGGCTAGACTCTCCCTGCTCGACCTTGATGTGATTGGTTCAAAAATCGCTTAATGACGGGCATATTCCGCTGCTGCAATTCTGTCGACCTGCCCGTGCGTGGCCTCGCGGAATACCACCACCAGGGGCGTGCCTCATCCTAACTCGGACAGAGAGAGAGGGGTGTGACTGCATTGGCCAATGGCCACACACTGTGCCTTATTAACGAAGCAAAAAAAAAATGTTCGCGTCTCTCGGCCCGGCTCTGCAGTAACGTCGCTTGACTGTAAAGTGACTTTGAGGTATTCCATCATGCGAATATTTCAAAACACGCCGCAATGTAGCGACGCAGATCGTATTTCAGGCCCTTGCTAATAAATGCACCCATCGTTGTATCAATTGTCGGCTGTCCCTTCGTTACCACTTCACCTTGTCGTCTGGATCACCTCGTAGGGCCTTCGATGCGACAAAAGCGAGGGGCCAGCGTCATAAGGCAACGCCGGCTGGACTCCCCGGCACGGCAATGTTTTTCCGGTGACGGTGCCTAGAGTACTAGTATCAGGGGAGAATCCGGGAGCTTGTCCTCCGATCATATCGAGGAGACATGGGCACTCTACTTGCGATTTGACAGAAAGATTGCGAGCCAAACCTCACGCCGGGCATATAGGGTAGGGACAAATCGCATACCATTTTACTCTCCTCCGAGCGCTGCGTGACTTTACTTAAGTCAAAACACTACTTTTTTCAATCCTGCTCGTAAGTGGGTGCTCGAGGGTATGACTGATTTACTGTTTGCGATGTACAGCCGAGCATGTCGAAAACTCGAGCCCGATCGTGGGATACGAGTTCGTCATTGGCGCTGTAACACGACAAGAGCCCTCGACCCGAAGTGCAAAAGCCTCAAAATATAGAAGATCTGGACATGACGACGTAGAGTGACAGCGAGGTGGTGAGCACAATGCTTCTTGATCGAAATCGGGTTCTGACTTGAACTGATCCTGCAGCGAAGTACGCCAGATTGGGGCGCACGTGTTTCGCACCTACTTTTCAATTCGTAAAGTCTCGTGTGTTCGAACATGAAGCCGGTTGAGGTTTTGTTAATGTACCACGTCAACTTTGGCATATTGTTCAATGCCCCAAGGTCATGGGGCAACGTCTTGAACAATACACAGCAAAAAATTGATAGCAGTGAAGAACCGACCGAGTCGATGTTTGTCTGGCTGTTCATGATGCACTCATGTGCATAGTAGTAATTGAACACCCCATTGGAGGTCGTCGGCTGAACGCCGGCTGTGGCATTGATGTTAGCAGCATTGGCGCCATCACGTGCGCTAAGATCACTGCTGCGTCATGGGTGGATGCTGGGAAGCTTTGCAAAACGTGGCATCAACGCTCATGTAACCGTCGCCGCGCACTGCCATCCGAGCATCGAGGCTGCGTCCTACGAAACGGAAAATGACTTGGTGAAAAGGCGCAGCCCTCGTTCGACCCAAGCCAAGTCAAGCTTGACGAGCCATCGCGCCCGAGATGCGTCTGGGATGGTACGCGGGGGTATGTCGCATCCTCCCTGCCAGCGGGCAAACTCTCGAACATCTTCTTTATCGAGCGTGCGCTCAACTGACGATGCAAAAATCAGGTTTCTACGGCACTTGCCGGTGCCGTGGTGGTTTCAGCGTTCCAGCAGCGGGCCAACTTCTATTCCGCTATGGTGTACTTGGCTCAAAGCAACTTCTGTCTACTCGTAAGATCTGTGAGCTGCCGGCCTCCTTTCTGACATGGGCTA
Source organism: Aschersonia sp. MBC 735 (assembly GCA_030783925.1). Lineage (NCBI taxonomy): Eukaryota > Fungi > Ascomycota > Sordariomycetes > Hypocreales > Clavicipitaceae > Aschersonia > Aschersonia sp. MBC 735. The sequence goes on along the minus strand of JARJRV010000267.1, from coordinate 10,800 downwards.
ACAACCGTGCAATAATACCAAGACCCTCGTCAACTTCTCTCTCCTTCTTTATAGCAGCTTCATCTATGGCCTCACGAAACTCTGCTATGGAACTCTTCGAGCTGTCGAGGTCGAACAGCTCACAGAGCGAGCCTGGTTCGCCATCACAGAAACTTGTTTGGCAATGACAATATTCCGGGAAGAGATTGGCGCTTGGTTCTTAGCTATGTTCACAGCGCTTGTTACAGGGAAGTTATGGGGTTGGATCGGTGACGGTCGCGTCGAGTTCCTGGAACAACAACCGCCAGCAAATCCGACATTGTTCCATCTCCGGCTCAGCGTGTCTCTTGCCATCAGCTTCATATACGACGTGCTGATTCTCAAATATGCCGTTAACACCGTTATTCGGCAAGCGCGGCCAAATATGATGGTCATGTTTCTTTTCGAGTTTGCCGTTCTGGCCACCTGCTCGTGGCGGACTGGAATTCGATACATCCTGTCAATAGCTGAGCAGAGAATCGTGAAAGCACAGACACGGCAGCGTCTGAGCGAAAGAAGACGAGAAATCCGGCAACAGCGGGAAAATATGATCCGCGAAGAAGAGTTAGCCGCGATTTACGGATCGGAGCCATCAACAACTGCATTGCCAGAAGAAGAAGATGTGGATGAGATAGACATTGAGGTCCCTGGGTGGTCTGCCAAGGGCGAATGGGTTCTGTGGCTGGATTTGATCACTGGTAAGTCACTCTTGACTTTGCGGAGGCATGCCTCGCTGCTGACATTGTGACAGATATGCTCAAGCTCGGGATTTACATCGCTTTCTTCTTCATGCTGCTGAGATTCTATGGACTGCCGATACACATCATGAGAGACCTCTTCATGACCTCACGGGATTTTGTCAAACGGCTGCACGCACTCCTACGATACCGCCGCGCTATCCAGGAGATGAATCGATACCCTGACGCCACTGTCGAAGAATTAGCCCAGGAGAACACTTGCATCATCTGTCGTGAAGAGATGCGACCGTGGACTGTCGAGAACCAAGCAGCAGCCATCGATCGAATCCGTCCCAAGAAACTCCCCTGCGGACACGTGCTACACCTTGGCTGTTTGAAAAGCTGGCTGGAACGGCAGCAAGTATGCCCGACGTGCAGGAGGCCTGTCTCCATAGACAGCGTGCAAGCAGGTCAAAATAGAGCAGCTGGTCTGCGTATCCAGATTGGCGGTGCTCCAGCGCTTTTGAACGGTCAGGCACAAGCAGGAGCTAACAATAATGCAGGGCCTGGCCAACAAGCCCCAGGAAATGGCCAGGCAGCTCCTCAGGGTCAGCGTCGAGACGGCGGGCCCCGGGTGTTCAATCTGGGACCTATACGGTTGGGCTTTGGAGCGAACGCGGACCAGGCACGAGAGCTTGTTCAACAGTTCGGCGGTTTGCACAATGCTGGGAATCAAGTCAATGCAGCCAACAATCCGGCAGCAAGTCAGAACCAGCCCAATTTAGTGGACAACTTCCAGCGAATAAGCAATCTGCTTCAGCAGACGGACCAGATTGTGCAACGGGAACTCCAAGGCTTGCATGTGGCTCAACAAGAACTTCAGGTAGCCCAGCTCCTCTCGGCTGAGCTTCAAAGAATCCATCATCGCCGGCTACAACAGCAGGAGCCAACAACAGGAGGACAGATAAATGGGGCGAATGCACCAGCTTTATCCCCCCCAAACCAGGGCGTTTCTCCTCTAGGAGCACCAGGCCACCCGCACTTCTCATTTGGGAACGCAATACCCGGTGCTCCCTCCCGGCATGGAAGTCCGGTCATGGCTCGTCATGGTGTGCCGCCCAATAGCGTTCCAGTTGCTGCAGGCAGCTCTGACTTGCCCGAGGGTGTGGTCCTCCCCCCTGGATGGTCCCTCATCCCCCTCCAGCGTTTGGATGGATTGCAGGCTCAGTCGCAGTCGGCGCCCTCTGCCCCGGAGACGATCAACGGCGAGGCTGCCAATTCCAGCCATCCCATGGTCCGATCCGGATGGCCAGCAGCTAGCGAAGCGCCTGGTCACGACTCTCAGGCCACAGGTGAAGAAGTGACAGGCCCCGTCATAACAGGCGGTCCTAGCGAAGCTGCTGGGAGTAGCGGCGTTCAAGCATCGACACAAACTCCGGTTAATAGCCCACCCTTGCCCACTTGGGGTGGTCGATCACAGCTGTTTAACACGCAGCACCGACCGGATTCTGTAGGTACCAACCCGTCGAGACCATCAGGACCGTCGGGGAAACAAGAAGCACGGGGTGAGGAATCACACGCTTCAGGAGCACAATTACCAGGCGGGAGCATAAGCGGGGAAGAAGGATCACAAGTCAGACCAGAAGCTGAAGAAACATCAAAATTGCATAAGGGAAAGGCAAAAGCCGTCACCATCGAGGAAGGGGATGACCATGGCGTTGATTAAGATGATCATAAAAAAACCATTCATCATTGCGATTGCATATTTTGGAAGTGATCGGCACACGAGTCCAGTTGAAACGCAAATGTACGATGTTTGATGTCGCAACAGCCAGCATGGCTGTCCCAAGAACAGCACTAGAGCTACGTAAATGATATCGTTTACCGCCAAATATGCATGAGCGCAGTCTGGAATCGACGAAGGGCAATATGACAGAGGATTTGATAGGCCCCCCTCCTGGGTGCCTATTTCATTGACTGTCTGGGCACATTCCATGGCAGCATCACATGGCCGATCACGAAAGTGGCGTTCGTGAGCTCGAGGCAGCTTTGCAAGGTGGCAAGCGAAGGCGCGCGAAGAAGACGGTCATTACATACAATGCATTGCGAACAAGTGATCTGAAGTCTGACGAAAGGAGAGCAGGAATGCGGTGCTTGCTCTTGTTAAACGTATTGTTGGGGCTGGGAAAAGTAAAATGACGGCGCGATGCACAGACGCGGTTCCCAACCATGCAAAAGTGAGAGATGTGAATGCAGAAGCAGCTCGGCAAGAAGAATCTTGGCAGGAAACAAAGATGCAGCCAGCTGACAGCACTCCAGGAAGGCTGATGTGCAAGTCGCGGAGAGCTTGGACACGTCACGCCTTGACAGTCTCAGAATTGTCGCTCTTCGGAGGAGTAGTTGTGGCTGATGAAGGCGCGGATGGGTCATCAGTGCTGGTGAAGCTCTCAACTAGGGCAGCAGCAGGAGTCTTGACTGGTATGGGCCGCGGACTCAAGACACTCGAAGAGGGTGACTCTGCCACGTAGCTCGGTGAGAGGAGAGGCTCAGACCCAAAGGGCATTTGCCGGGACGGGATGAACGGGGCCGACTTGGATCCTGCCATGCCTTCATCACCACTGAGCTTTCGCAGCAATGCCTCTGATTGCTGCTGGGCCAGCTTTTGAAGCTGAGCAGCCGGATCCTTGTAGGGAGGGTACTTGTCAGTCAAATAGCATCGGCATTCTGCAGGGCCCCAGACCCGACCGTGCACACATACCCATTCGGATTGCATCGGAACTCCGGCAGCCATAGGAAGCGAGCGCGACTCAGCTGCAGCATCATGGTCCCCTTTGTCTTCACCCCAGAACGATGGGCGCCGTATAGGGGCTGGTGTGACAGGTAAACTCGGCCTTTCCATTTCCGTGGGGAAATCCGTCACCCTCAAAACCCGTGGTATCTGAAAATTGGCCACGTCTTCCGAGAATCTTGCTATGCTCTCAGACGGAGGAGTCTTGGTCCGACTCTTGACTCTCCGGTGTCTTTGCAAACCCTCAACGTATCGTCCAATTTCTGGAACCTCGTCCCAAGCATTGGCTTGTGAGAAAAAATTCCATGGATTACCAGAGGTGGGAGAAGTAACTACGTCAGTCTGCCCGAGCGGCACGTCACCTACGCCAGCTTCAGTGACAGATTGAGCATCGCCTGTCCCAGAGGCTGTCGCATTTGATTGAGATATCAGTTCGGAACTGGGTTTTGCCGCATCCAAGGGCTCGGGTGCCGGAGGAGGAGTTGCCTCAACAAAGGATCGTGAAGCAGCTGGTTGATTCTTCTCCCACGGAAATATATGCCGCGGTTTGTTGGAAGATGAGGGAGGTTCCTGCGGAACCTCATACCACATGTTTTTTGGCGGACTCGGATATCGGACAGGAGGAACAAATGGCTTCGGATCGCGCGACATCTCGTAATGGGCAGAGGGGAAATTGATCGCTTCCGGCTTCGAGTCGGGAGGTGGTGATTGCCTAATCGAATGAAGACTTGCTCAGCATACTGTCATTAGACAGTCTACATTGCTGCAGGACCATTACCTTTGAGCATCCCAGTCGTTCATGGGCACATGAGGAGACTGGCGCTCATTCTCCGCCGGCCAGTGTGTTGGACCGGTGTCATTGTGGACAGACGATTGGCCTTCTGTATCCGCGTCAGTGGCTAGTAGATCATTTCCAACATCATCAGAGACTTACCACTGGAGGACGTGGCGGTGATACGAGATGTGTGGGCATGGTCCGTTTGGGAGCTGGTGTTTTGCTCCCCCTGAGCTGAAGTCTGTCCAGATCGATTGCGCAAAGATCCTTCATCTGATATACCTGCAGAGGAGGTAACCTGACCTGGGCCCTGATTGACAAGTCCTTGTTTTGAATGCTGAGGAACGGTTGTCTAAGACACCATTAGCAAACCTTCAAGCTCGAATGCCATGTGCAACCGGCCCCAGTAAAGCAAAAAAATTACCTGGGCTCTGTAGTGTCGGTCATGGATTGCCCACCAACGTCCAACCATTTCATCAAAAGGGCCATTGCCATGGAAAGCTTGGCGATCAGACAGCCAAGGTTTCTCGGTGCCGATGAAGTGCACAAGGTTGATGCTCGACTGGAAATGACGGTATGCCGGAACGTATTGATAATGGGCTGACGGAGTTACATTATAGGTGAAGGATATACGGTTAACGCCATGTTGGAAATGCATATTTATCAATCCTTGGTCGGCGCCATCAAAGGAAATGCCTCGCTCCGCCATGGCCAGCATAGCATAGTAGTCACCCATGCTTGGTGTCAAAGCCATGACGCCAGTATTGACTATATCGGGCCATCCTACGTCTGGGGCGGCTGAGAAAGAGTGTGTCAAACCGAAGAGCTCGTCAGGGGCGCGATAGGCAATCACATCGGCATCGAGGTAGACGATCTTGGAGAACTGCGTCAGCTTCCACAAGTTAATCTTGGTGAAAGCAGAGTGCAGGTCGGCTCGGTTCATGAGATGTAGGTTGGCAGAGCGCTCATTGCGTATTCGAGGAACGGGTAGGATGTAGTCGTAGACGGTCTAGTGGATGTCGAATTCCCAAGGAATACATGTTAGCCTTGGCAACCGCTCCGAGTACATTTCCCTCAGGTCACCATGCATGAGGGGAGTGCATTTGCGTGGGGTCGGCGTGATGCGTGATGCGGGATATTGAGGCTCGCCTACCTGGAGCTGGGTAATGGCATCGGCGGAAACCGTGTCCAGGGTGGTAAGAACAGCGAGTTTCCTTTTGGTTCCAGCATCTCGCAAAGAGTGGGCGAGGACAAGTGCGCCAGGCAGGTAGGTGTCGTTCAACAGTAGCTACGGTTCGGATTGTCAGTCGTTTGCGAGGCTCCGAATGCCACGACTCGCATCAAATATCAGGTGGCAAGCGAGACTTCGCTCTCGATTGGCTGAATCCGAACAGAGTACTCGAACATGGCTCAAGCATTCTGCCTTCCTCTCCTGCCATTGTGCTCCGTAGTGAGGCATCATGAACGCACCGTCGCATAGATCTGCTCCCCGGCGGCCGCTACCGTCGATGACATGATGGCAAGGCCGCCAACAACTTGTCGTCCGTTTTTCAAATTAGGGAATAATCCATAATAATTGAAGCAATAGACAAATGAGTGTCTCGCGGTTGCGTCGAAGAAAAGAAAAGAAGGAAAAAGCAAAGAGGCCAGACCAAGGAGTGCTGAGCACGTGGCGCCCAAAGACACCGGCCAAGCCTCGCAATCAAAAGTGAATGGAGCTTGGGGAGCTCGAGTGGAGAGCTTTTGCTGGGGTGCCTGTGTGCTATGACGTCCGAACTGCTTGGGGAAGTGGAGCTGCTGTTGTGCGAATGACCACTGTGCTTGATCCGTCATTGGAAGTTTCGCTCCAATCCACTTCGTCCCAACAGCCAACCGACCGGCTAATCCTCTGATCTTTACTACATTTGTGCTTGATGACGTGCATGATGACCATCGGGGCGGCAAAAGCATGGGATGCAACTGTGAGGTGACACCAGCCGAGAACATCTCTCCGACCAAAGTCAAATTGACGCATGCGGAGTGACCGAGGGGGGTCAGGTGCGTGGACATTAAGCAGGCAAGCTATGTGCTAGCCTCCGCGACTTGGCCTCGAGCATGCGGCAATAGTGCGTGTGGTCTTATCCTCGCCGACGGCATGTTATCAGGTTGGACAATGTCGGCAACAGATGGAACGGCGCGCTCCGGTGGGCGACAAATGTAGCCAACCCCGATGGGATGCTGTTGGACCCGGAAGGAAATAGGGGCAAACCCAGACACTGGTTGCCTGCTAGCATGGAGCCCCGAAAGTTATGATTCGTCATGCGCGCGTTTCAGTACATTAGGTATCTGGATACTCAAACTATTTGCATTGAAGCACTGTATGGACACCAGGGTCTGCGTACTTGATAAACTCCACGCCCACCCTCTCGTGCTGCTTTCCTGAACGCACAAAGCACAAAGGCTTTCACTACAAGTCCTTCTTGTACGCGTGCTCGGGCTTGTGGGTTGTCTCGTAGTCGATGTGAACATACGCTCGTTCGATGTCAGGCAGACTCTCTAGCTTGAATTGAAGCTCTTCCGCGATATCGTGCGTCTCCATCAGCGTATTCGATGGATCCATGACGATATCCACCTCGGCAATGAGTCTCGGGCCGGAGTGATAGACCCGGACTGTATCGATGCCTTGCACAGCGGGTGAGTGCGTGAGGCAAACGTACGTGATGAGTTGTTGCATATCGACAGGGGCCACCACGCCGACCAAGAGCAAAAACTCGCTAAATGCGGTGCGTAACCAGATGACAGAGATAAGGAGTGACAGAAAAATGGCGCCCAAGGGATCTATCCACCATTCTATTTTGGCACCACCCACTGATGTCAAGATACCGAAGCCATTGATGAGGAGATCATTTCGATGATCTTGCCAGAGAATACCGACCTGACTGTATTTGTCCTTGAGAGACCAGCAGTACACGAACAGCAAAAACTTGGTGAGGAAGGCTGCGCATACAGATATGACGGAGGGCAAGTGAAACTCCTTGGAGTTATCGCCTCTCACGAGTTCCTCGCCCGCAAAAGCGATGATGATGAGTGACACAGATGTCATCAAAAAACAAAATACTATATTGCCGACCGTCTCGAGTCTGGCTTTGCCGGCCGGGAAGCGCCGCGGATCGACTCGCTTGATTGCGCGATTCGAGAAGATGAGGGCCAAAGTGCTGAGAGGATCGAATATAGCGTCTGCCATGGTTGTGAACAGGGACAAAGACCCGGATGAAATGGCCGCGTATAGCTGCACTGCCGTCAGGACGATGTTCGCACCAAGAGACGCATAGACCGCGATGCGAAACTTGAGTTGATCATCGCCTTGCTCCTGTCGAGCCTCGGCCCGGTGCTCTTCTACCGGTTTGAGCATACGTTCGATGGCGGCGTTTTGGTTTTCGTAGAAACCTCGTAATTTGCGAGCGTCACGCTTCGGTCCTGGCTTTTCTTTGTCGTTGCCATTGTTGCCATTCGCTGCTGACGAGGCCAGCTTGTTGCCGTCTCGCTTTCGGGACGAATTGGCCTTGATTTGATTAAGATCAGACTCCGTTTTGTAAGAGAATGAGAGCCCGAAGGGATCGCTGTCCACATTGAGTTGTAGTCGAGCATCTCGGCCGGCAGTCATCTGGCTTTCGACATCAGTGCCACGTGAAGCATGGCGCTCCACGGGATCCTGCTCTCTGTGGGCAGGCGAACCACATTCTACCGAAGTGCTCGCAGCATGAACCTGACTTTGGCGATTGAGGCGATTTGTATTTTGACGGGAAGGCGATCGGGGACTGCTGCCGTCAGGCGAGGAAAGTTGATGCAGGTGGAAGACAGAGGGATGATGAGTGATGTTGTTGCTGGCATCTGGAGTCATTGTGAATGAGGCTCATGAAGCGGATGGAAGGGCAGAAATCGAGAGACGGTGAACAAGAGAAGGCCGAGCACGAAGAAACAGGTTGCTTGAAGGAACGCGGGCAGCTGAAGGTGACCACCCAACTTTTTAAGTCAATGAACGATATAAGTAAAGTGCCGAAGTGCCTACTCTAAGTACGCTACAGGGAGGGGTAGGCGAAAGCCAGTGTGGTTGGTGCCAACAGGCAAGCGGCCCGCCCATGTTGCCAGACGTTCATGCCTGCCAAACCGGAATATCGTCCTAGAAATAATATCAGGGTTGATAAGTGCAGCCCTCAAGAAGCAATGGATGAGACTAATAACCGTCGCAAACCCACAAGGCGCGCGGATCGGGCGGAGGCGGTGGGGCGCCAGCAGGGCAGCAGTGTCAAGCAAGGATTGTTCGTCTGCCACTATTGGACGCGTAGCATTGGCCTGACAAGGTTTTGGGCAAAGGTTTCAATCGACGAAGGCGGGACGTATTCGGTTTCCCATCACTCAACAGCATCGTCCTGCTCGGCCTGCTGTTTGTGTATTTGGTGCCAGGTGCTGAAACTACGTTGTCACATTCAGGCGGTCTCAGCTTGAAGATGGACTGTTCCCGTCCACACACGTGGCTGCCGACTGCAACATGACTGCATGGCTCCAACATGGTCTGGTCGGGTTAACGCGGCGGGTACGCCGTCCGTTCTTGCAGTTGTTTCCTGCTGCGGGCAGATATTGACTTCGGCCCTGGTGGGTAGGTAGTTTGTAGAGATTGCCCTTGTTGAAAGCGATGGCAACCTGCCAGGAGCCTCGCGCAACGCATGTCCGAACCAATGAAGGCTTGCTGCTCGCCTGGAATCCGTAAGACATGTCCAAAAAGTCTTTGACTAGTCACCATACGAGATGTCCTGCTGGCATGCGTTTTGAAATTATCTTTACCGTATCGAATTACAGCTTTGCCTCTACAGCTTCGTTGACTGGACCCGGCTTTGACGAGCGCTCTAAAATCCATTCCGCAACATCGTTCGCTAATTCGTCCTTACAGTGGTCTGCATGGAGCTGATGGTAGGCCCCTTCGTAGGATTTCGTAGTCTTATCTTCCACAGCATGCTGCTGTTGTAGGAACTTGACGGCAGCGTCGTAGCTGCAGACTTTGTCTCCCGTTCCATGGGCCAGGAACACACTTCGCACATCCTTGCCAAGCTGAGCACGACCGGAGGACAAGTACGCCGTCCGATCCAGGAGCGAGGACAGTCCTTCTAGTGTTCCTGTATTGTGGCACAGTGGATCATCTCGGAAAGACTGGACAGTCTTCTCGTCCCGACTCAAGAACTGCGGTGAAACTTCGTGCACGAGTTGTCGCTTCGGTAGAATGCGACCAACTAGGCGCCCGATATGAATTTTGATCCGGCTCGGTTCCTCACCAGGGGGGTTCGCTAAGAAAGGAGACTCGAGGATCCATCCCCGGATTTGGCTGACCAGAGATGCATACTGCAAGTCTGCTGCGAGAGTCAAGACCTCGCCGCCACCCATAGAGTGGCCCATTACGAACAAGGGCACGAATGGAGCATCATTGCCAGCATTCAATTTGTCCTTGATAAAAGCTGCCACGTCAGAAATGACCAGAGCTGTAGGTCCAGTGAGTCCTTTTTCTGCCGGCTTGGTAACGCTGCGACCCCAGCCTCTCTGGTCCCAACCAAAAACCTGTATGCCTTTCTCTGCAAGCTTGGGGAAAAAATCGTCGTAACGACCAATGTGCTCACTGTAGCCGTGCACAAATACGAGCTTGGCTTTGACCGGCCCCTCCGGCTTCAGGGGAGATTGACGAGTCAGCGTTTCGCGCACTGTGCAAGACGCAGTCATAGCTCGCCAGCACAACGTACCGTCCAAGTTTTGGCATAGAACGAGGCGTCCCCGTGTCGAAAACTGCTTTCCGATGCTGTAGACATAGTTCCAGACTGCAAGGTGCAGATGCAAATCAACCAGATTGGAGGGAAAATGGAACAGTGTGCGTGCAACGTTGAAAGGGTTGAACTATGCGGGGAGAGCCCAAGGGAAAACTCGGGCATGTGATCACTAGCAGGTTTGTGTGCCTGCCTACGCGAGTACTAATTAGCGGCTCCCTGGGATATTGGTTTAGTTAGGACGGGCTTGCCCAACTAACTTCAATCACGGCCAGTGGCGATTATTTGAACGCGCGCCCGTGACACTCGCAAGCTTCAGACTTGTCCTCTTATCCTGCCAGCCTTATGCCGTCCGGTCACATACTTCTTGGTTACTATGCTGATTGGGTAGAGGTATCTCTTTGGGAGAGAGGATGTTGTTCGTGTAGTCGTTGGCATTATTGGCCACAATACATTTGTGCATACACACTTTACACATTCACTTGAGGCCGCACGGTTTGCCGATTCTCGACGCGGGATTGTCTTGAGGGGTGTTCTTCTATTAGGACAAGGCTTTTTCCAGTAAATGGTATTGTCAGCTGTGATTCATGTGCAAGATTCATATGGCGAGGAGATCTTTCGCGCTGAAAGTAAAGCAGATGCCCCTTTTGCGGTAATTTGCGATGTAGATGAGAACAGCTTTGCCCCTGCAAAGCCTTCCGACCCGATCCGCTTTCCGGTTTCCTGATATCCCTCTGATGTGCTGCCTGGGGGGGG
>JARJRV010000266.1:0-85350 GCA_030783925.1 Aschersonia sp. MBC 735 | reverse complement strand
TCCTCCGTCCCCTCCCGCCCAAAAACGCATCTCCCACCAAATCCGCCCTCCGATCCCCCCTCAAACCACATACACCCGGCCGCGTCGTCGAATTCACAAGCAGCGTGCTCTCGTCGCCCACTCCACGCTGGACCCGCCACCACTGGCTCCTGCTCGACCGGATCCTACAGACGCGTCGCCACGGCCACTTCGGGACGCCATACCCACGCACGGCCGAGGCGTACCTCGGTAAAAGCGTCACCAGTCGCGGTCGGACCATGGTCCTGCAGCGATGGCACCTCGATTGTGTGGATGTCTTCTCGGCCCACGAAAAGGGGTGGGATGCGGCTGTGCTCGTGAAGAGGTTGTTTGCCTTGATGCTGGGAGAGGCCAAGAGGAGGGAGGCCACGACTATGTTTCATTGATGGAGTTGGGCGTGATGAACCCTCAGTGTGGCGTTTCTTTGGTCATTGCTTGATTATACCCCCTACGTGGCTGAGCATGTCTTGTTCTGGTCATTGTTTGGAAACTTGTCTATACCCCCCCCCTTGTTGGCTGTGAGCATGACTTGGTTTGGATCATTGTTTGGTAACGAGCGCATGGAACGACGCGGTACGCTGCAGTTTTATATGAGTCATTATAGGCGCTTCACACGCGTGTATGTTGCGGAGATAATGAAAGGGATACAGGCCCCGTTTTCATGCTGTGTGTGTTTTGATTGACGTTGCGTGTGCGTTGCGGTTCTATTAAAGGTATACGCTTACGGCTTTGTTTTGAAGGTATAACAGACGCTTCAGGTACGATACGACAAGAAAAGAGGAATGAAAACTTCTTTGCACATGGATTATTTATTCATTGTTTCCTCCCTGGAGCTACTCTAGCATGGACGCCTGGTTCGTGTACAGCACATCAACGACGTTGCTCAGCTTGTCGATGGTGGCGAGGGCGGCATCGTACGACTCGTCGCGCTTGGCCTCGTCAAAAATGATGAGGCAGCCGGCGCCCTGGTCAAGTACGCCGATGATGACCTTGTCGAGAATCATCTGCGAGAGCTTGCGCTCGACCTGCTGCGTGTCCAGGCCGACCATCTTGGCAATGTGCTCAATCTCGACGCGCGAGAAGGGCTCGATGACCTTGATGAGGTTCTGCTCCAGCATGGCGTCGTACAGCCGGCGGAGGTGGTTGCGGATGAAGGCGTCGCTGCCGAGCTCGTAGCGGTAGGCGGACAGGGCGCGCTCGTACTCGTCGAGGGAGCGGTTGGAGTGTGCTCTCGCAATGGCCTTCATGGCCTCGAGGTTCTTGCCGGCGTACTTGACGGCCTGCTTGGACGTCATGAGCTGGTTGACGTCGTCGGCGAGGTTGAGCATGATCTTGCAGAGAAGCATGTACTGCAGGGCGGCCTGGGCCTTGGCGCTCTCGTCCAGGCTGTGGTAGCCGTCGAGCGCCTCGATGAAGTAGGAAAAGGCTGTGTTGAAGTCTTTATCCTCGGCGTGGAGCATGCCGCTCTGCATGTCGAGGTTGGCCTGCAGCAGCGGCGGCGTGTAGACGCTCGCGGCGCTGGTGCGGGCCGTGGTGAGGGCCGCGCGCGCCTTGGGGATGTTGCCGAGGGAGTGGTAGACGCGCGACTCGAGCAGTTGCACCTCGACGAGCCGCAGCTTGTCGTCGAGACGCTTCAGCTCGCGGAGGAGGCCGTTGATGAGCGTGAGGGCGTCGTAGTAGGCCTGCTTGGTCATGTGCAGCGCCACGAGGCGGACCTCGAGGTCCTGGCGCTGAAAGGCCCGTCGCTCGGCCGTCGCCCATTGGATGCAGTCCTTTGTGATGTAGACTTCGATGTCGGTGCTGTTGGGGATTTCCCGGATGAGGTCGAGTAGTTGTCGGACTGGAGGCGAAGGGCGGGCGGGGCACAAAGCATCAGCTTCTTCTGTTCTTCTGTTGTCTCAGCCACGCACGACACTGTCACTTACCGAGCTTTGATGACTTGGCCTTGGCGAATGAGGAAAAGACTGATCGGCTCTCCCGAACGAGGTTTACCAGTTCCTGCGCCTTCCTATATATATAGCATACGCATGCAAAAGGTCAGTTTACCGTGATTTGATGAGGAGAGGACAGACACCCGACGAGGAGGAGGAGGAGGAGGAGGCTGACTTTTCATCCCGATATAGCTGTCCTAGGCTGATGAGCGCCAGCTCGTACTCCCGTGTGGCGGCATCGGACGTGGCAGCGGGAGCCTTTGACGTGATTTCCTTGTAGATTGCCTCGGCCTTGCGCGGATCTGACTTGGCCAGCTTCTGTGCTTCCTGAAGCCGGCTCGACTGGGCGGCCGCCATTTTGGGGGGGTAAGGAAGCGCTCAGGCAGAGCTCGAAGGGTGCATCCGAGGTGAAAGGTAAGGGCTGATGCAAGCAATCAGGCACGCTGGTCATGGGAATCCTATCACCGGCGAGATGGACGATGTCGAGCTTGGTTCTGCTTCTCTGTTGCGGGTGAAGCACGGCTGAAGTGGTGAAAGATGAGTGGTGAGAGCATGTGGGACCGACTGCACCTGCAAGTTTAGGTTGCCGCTGCGCGCGTGTCCACCTGCCGCTTGCCAACTGCGATGTCTGTCTCAAGTTCCGACGCCTGAAAGATGGAGGCGGCCCGTCATTAGTCCGCCTCGGTTTTGCCTCTTAACATTTTCTCTGCATGCATGGCGGCAGCATCGTCTGTTGCATTGCCGCCGTGTTCGAATTACTCACTGCTCTTGCACCATTGTCTACCCTGCCTCTAGTCTCCCTCGTCCATCTCGTCATGCTTCGAAACGCCTTATTCAGCTCTTCCAGAGCTTTGTCATCTGTTCCGCGCACAGCAGCAAGCCAATCCCCACTGCGACTCCAAACCCTCAGAGCTCACGCCGCCGCCTGGCCATTGAGAAGTCCAAGAAGCGCACAGCCTGCCATTACGAGATGGTATAGCGATATCAAGGAGACGCCAGCAGAATCAGAAAAGACCGAATCAGTCAAGACAGAAGCACAAACAAGCGACAGCGACGCCCTGGCTGAGCTGAAAACGTCCCTCGAGGCAAAGGACGCCGAAGCCCGGGAATGGAAGGTAAGCCTCGGTCAAGATTGCAGCCCGCCGCCTCCGCAACACGCGGGTATTCTGACACGCCATCGGCCCAACAGGACAAGTGCATGCGCAGCGTAGCCGACTTCTACAACCTCCAGGACCGCACCGCGCGCGAGGTCAAGAACGCGCGCGAATTCGCCATACAGAAATTCGCAAAGGATCTCATCGAGAGCGTCGACAACCTCGATCGCGCCCTCACTACCGTCCCCGCCGAGAAGCTCGCTGCCAAGGACGAGTCGTCACAGGACCTGCGGAACCTGTATGACGGGCTGAAGATGACGGAGAAAATCCTCATGCAGACGCTCGCCAAGCACGGCCTGGAGCCCATCAACCCGGAGGGAGACAAGCTCAACACAAACGAACATGAGGCTTCCTTCATGGCCCATCCCGATAAGGAGAATGGTGTCGTCTTTCACGTCCAGCAGAAGGGGTTCAAGCTGAACGGCCGCCTTTTGCGCGCTGCAAAGGTCATCGTCGTCAAGAACGACTAGTCGCAATGGCACAAGCCTTGTCTTCTTTATGGCATCGTCAAAGAAGCGCAACTCCTCTCACTTTCCAACCGTACTAATCCTGACGCATTATCGCAAGTCGTCTTCTCTTCCACTTTCAGGAGACTGACTGCACAGCACGCAAAAGCTAGCATCTACAGTGGTTCCTTCTCCAGGCAAATCTGCCCAGCTCACAAGAGCTAGCACGTACTGTCATCATCTCTCGGTACACCTGCACAGCAAAGCAAAGGCAGCAGGTATCATGAACATATTCAGGCAGGCAAACCTGCCCAACTTTCAAAAGCTGTACTGTACCATCTTCAAGCAATCCTGCACAGCATGCGAAAAGGCTAGCATATATATATGATTGCCCATTTCCAGGCAAATAAACACCCCATCATGTACCATTACTATATGTATACTCCAGGGAATCTGTCCCTCAGGAGCTGGCGTTGGTGTTCTTGAAAAGCACGCAATTCTGTACAAAGCACCCCTCACGACGCTAAGAAATGAAAAATAGAAAAAAAAAAAAAAAAAAAAAGTATGCACAGCGCATTTCGATATGAAGCCCGTACTGTATAAACATAGCAGCATCCATCCCGTAAATACCCCACCAGTCCCTTCCATCTTCGCCTCCACCTTGACCTCTCTCTCCATCAGCCCCACCACCTCCAACTATCATCCACAACCATGTCCAAACGCCAACGGACAGACGAGAAGTCCTACTTCGAGCAACAGCGCGACGTGCTCCTATCAGACATATCGACGGTTCGAAGCCCCTTGCGCCCCCCCCTGTCAAAGCCATCTAACGCGATCAGAGCTTCGAACATGTCCTCGGCAACATCAACAAACTGAACCGCTCGCTCGAAGAAGTCATCAAGGTGCGCGACACGCGTCATGTCGCTGGATCCAACTAACGCGGTACTAGATGGGAAATGACTTTTCGTCGGTCGAGGCGCTGTGGTCGCAGTTTGAGAATGTCATGGCCAAGGAGCAGGAACAGGAGCAGGAGGCAGAGCAAGAGCAGGAGGAGAAGGCGGACGAGGAACATACACGGGGTTGATGGCGAGAAAGAAGCGCGACAGCGACGGTGATGGAAATAATTTGTTATGTTCTACCCGTGGCTTGAGCCGTACAACTGACATATACATGAAAGCCCTGCATTGATAACATCGCATATCGCTCGGTTCTTGCTGCGCAATTCGAAAAAATTCCCAAGACTGCTTCTTACTCTGTCCCTTTTGGCGCCGGATAGTGAATAAATGGCGGGCTATGCGCTACTATTCCAAGATAGCTCCAATGCTTCTCGTTTGGGATTAAGCCACCATGTTCTCGGCATCGAAAGCGCGTCTCTGCACCATGGTGATGGTTTCATAGTGCGGATCCAAATGTGTCAAAAGGGGACCAAAAGTTGTCATGGTCCACTGATGGCAAGCCGCGGCGAACCTGGCGCCGTGGCTTGCGAGGAATCGAAACACGTCTGCCTTGGAGTCCCATCACAGGATGTGACACTTTCTCTTCCGCTTCTTTGGTGGCGCAAGGCCCGCAAGGTCCGGGTCCTGATAGCCGCCGTAGCCGGTGCCCATTCTGTCCTGGTTTGCTCCGTCGTTGGCGACGACGGCGCGAAGAGCGCGCTCAAAGATCTCGTCTACGCCGTGCATCTCTTTGCTGCTGCATTCCATGTACACGGCGTTCATTTTCTTGGCTACCGCGAGACCCTGCTTGGAGGTGACGGGTGTGAGACCCTGGGTCTTGAGCATATCGATACACGTCTGTTTGTAGCGCAGATCCGACTTGAGGCCGACCAGGAAGAGAGGTGTGTATGGGCAGAAGTGAAGGACTTCGGGATACCACTGCAAGCGGGTCAGCATGTTGGCGCTTTGGATCCTTCTGGAACCATGCTGGAAAAGGCTCACCTTGTCTAGTACATTGTCCAGCGAGTTTGGACAGTCGATGGCGAAACAGACAAATATCAGATCGGTTTCGGGATAGGACAAGGGGCGCAGACGGTCGTATTCCTCTTGTCCGGCGGTATCCCAAAGCGCCAGCTCAACGATCTTGCCCGACGGATTATGCGTGGGATAGGCAATGTAGTTCTCAAAGACAGTGGGCACGTATTTCTGTGAGGTCAAAGTCAGCTCGCACGGTCGACATGTTGCTTCATCGTCAGCATTAGCCCACGCACCTCTGGAAAGTAGCCTTGGCTGTAGCTGATGAGCAGACAAGTCTTGCCGCAGCCGCCGTCCCCGACCACGACAATCTTCTTGGAGTACGAGGGAACATCGGTCGCATGAGTGGCAGCGGACTCTCGACCCGACAATTCGCTCACAACGGTGCTGATGGTGCCATTACTTGAGCGCAAGCGCTCCTGGTATTGCGGCTGGACACAGTTGGCTGGTACGTACTGCGAGGCGCGGGACCTTGAAGCCATGCCGAGTATACTTGAAAGGCAAACAGTCCGTCTTCCTTTGCAGTCAACTGTGAATAAATAAGCTGGCCGCAATAAGTGGCCTGGAGTCCACTTCGGACGACCCCCCCAAAAAAGTCTTTGGAATGCTGCTCGCCGACCGACACGGTGAATAGGTGGTCTGTGTTGATGGGGACAGACACGGTCAATACTCTGGACGTGTTGTTCGCGCCGCTTCACCTAGTACGCGGGGGAGGAAAATAGTAATGAACAATGCTAATTGACGGTATAGCGCAGAGGTGCTGTGCTCTGTGCTGATTGAGGCAGAAGATGGTTCGGGCAGCTTGCAAGTGCGTAAAGTGCTTTCACAGGTTGTTTGCTTCCTAGTTCGCGCAGGGCAACAAGCGCACCTTGGTTTGGGAGCGGATGACGAGGCAGGGAAACAGATGCGTTGTTGGGGCAACCAGGGAGGGGGGGTCCCAGATTCATTGCTGGGCACTCCGTACAGTTCGGCCACAAATCTTGGGGCGACCTGCGGGGCCACACAATAATAGATCAGACAATAGAATACAAGGATCCACTCTTGACTATATGGATGTCTTGACGGCTTTACGCCCACGATCAAGATGGCCTCGTGCTTACTTCCTGCTTGGGTAAGTGTTTTGCCCTTCGCCCTGCAAGCATCTTTGTGTGATTCGGTCCTGAACCAGATGCGCGATAGCAAACCAGCAAAGCGATGGCAAATTCGTCGTGAAGATGGAAATCGAGGCCCGTTCGAGCGCACTTGGCTCAATTTTGCCCCGAAGATGGCACGGCTGAGCGGCCACCTGCCTAAGGTACATACAGTGAGTGGGTGGGCAGATAGATGTATTTGCTCACTTTCAGGCTCTTCAACCCTGAAGTACCTAGGTTCTTTACAGCACCTAATGTAGAGTATGTCTTACTCCACTAGCCACCTCAAAATATAAGGGAATGAAGACATATCTACCTGGGTACTTTATATACCATTAACAGAGATACCTATAGATAGCAGCAAAATAGTTGCAAAGTTGGGAGTTTATCCTGAGCACCCGCCCCAAGTACCAGGTACGGAGTGTGCATCTTGTCATTGGAGTGGGCCACAAGCTGTCGCTGTCATGTCTCGGCACCAAAGCGATACGAGGGAAGGAGCACCTCAGACATATGCATCGACTTACTGTGGACGAACATGAACATACTGCCACTGTAGCGCATCCCTTCTTATTCAAGCACAATGTATAACGTTTCGACATGTAACGCTATTCTGGTACGCTTCCGACTGCGGACTCGAAACGCCTCTTCTTCTTCTTCGGCGGCCTGCCGGGCCCAGAACTCCCATTGGCCACAATTTATGCCGTGATATGCAAGAAATTGAAAAATCTGCCGGCTGCTCCGCCACTCTTTTGTATCTGGTCTGTCAGCCTCACCTGGAGACTTGTTCCCTCCAGCACCGGTCAACCTCGGCGAGTTCCATCGCCCCTACCTATTGCCGCACGGTTTTGCAAAGGACCAAAATCCGCAGTTCTTATATATTTCGGGCAGCGCCTTGCAACACATCCGTTCATTGGCGTGACGCTCTCCCCTGCTCTGCTGAGGGGTCGGGGTAAATGGACAAACGACCACTGCTGGTGACAAGCAGCCAGGGCGTCGGCGCGCCCGCCCTCAAAAGAACCAGGACGGCCCATGATGGAGCCTCGAATGTTTTAGTCGGGACGTCTTCGCAGTGTCCAAACGATTGCTACACTGTTGGCTGGATCTGCGCCATCCCTGCTGAACATGTGGCCGCGCAGGCCTTTCTCGACGAACGACATGGCCCGCCGATGACTCTCCCCGCAGAAGATAACAATAACTACACGTTGGGTCGCATAGGCCGGCATAATGTGGTCGTCACGATCCTGCCGGCCGGAGGCTATGGCACCGTCAGTGCTGCGCAAGTGGCCAACAACCTTAGGAGAACGTTCTCCAATATCAGATTTGGGCTGATGGTTGGGGTCGGCGGAGGTGCGCCGAGTTGTAGGAATGATATACGACTAGGTGATGTCGTTGTGAGTGAGCCGAGAGACGGGCACGCTGGTGTCTTTCAGTACGACTTTGGCAAAGCAATGCAGGGTCAAGGCTTCCGCAACACTGCATATTTGGACCAACCGCCAATCCTACTCAGGACCACTCTGAACAGCTTGAAAGCCACACACGAACTAAATGGACATGAGCTTGAGCATAGAATCGAGGACGCGCACGACAGGTGGCCGCAACTGGATCAAACATACAAGCGTCCGAACCCTGCAAGCGATGTATTGTACCAGTGCCATGTCATCCACCCGCCCAATGATGATGCGGATTGTGACGATAGTTGCGGTCGAGACGCGTCACGTTTGGTCTCTAGACCTGAACGCTCTGGCGGCGATGATAAGATCGTCATTCACTACGGGCTCATAGCCTCCTCGAATCAAGTCATGAAGGACGCTGTTCGACGTGACGAATTGGCGGGCCGAAAAAATATCCTGTGCTTCGAGATGGAGGCGGCGGGTCTGATGAACATCCTCCCGTGCCTCGTGGTGCGAGGCATTTGCGACTATTCGGACTCGCACAAGAACAAGAAATGGCAACATTACGCAGCAATGGCAGCTGCTTCCTACGCAAAGGACTTCTTGATGCATCTCCAACCACCCCTTATGGAGCGCCCAAGCCAGTCAATCGACAGCGACTCACCCATCGGGAAATCCTCTCATTCACGTGATGGGAAGCAAGCACAACAGTTCCTCAAGACTTTGAGGTTCGAGCACATGGAAACTCGTCAGAAAATGATCAAGAGAGCCCATGCAAAAACGTGCAGATGGGTTCTACAGGCACAACAATATCTTGATTGGTCCCTGCCCGGCGAGTGTATGGGGAGGCAGTTTTTGTGGATAAAAGGGAAAGCAGGAGCTGGAAAGTCGACACTCATGAACTTTCTCTACAGACAATCGCAAAGCACGTGGAAAGAGAAGACTGTAATTGCTTTCTTCTTCAACGCACGGGGAAGTGAACTCGAAAAGTCGGTCACGGGGATGTATCGTTCACTTCTCTACCAGCTTTTGGCGGCTATTCCACAAATCTGGGATGGTCCTTTCAACCCAGTGATGATGGCATCGAATGACACGTGGAACGTTGAGCTCCTCAAATCTTATTTCGAGGAAGCTATATTGCAGCTGGGCCAACATCAGCTGATATGCTACATAGATGCCTTGGATGAGTGCGACGAAGATGAAGCGCGCGGCATGATTTCGTTTCTGGAATCTCTCACGGATGCCACTTCATCATCACGTATCGACTTCAGGGTCTGTTTCGCGAGCCGTTACTATCCGCACATATCTGTCGCGCGAGAGCTCTCACTCTATCTCGAGGGACAAGATGGACACAGTCATGATATCATCAGCTATATAGACACCGAGCTAAAGATTGGCAGTGGTCCTCTTGCCGAGCAAATCCGCGCTGAAGTCCGATCGAAGGCATCTGGAGTCTTTATGTGGGTCGTCCTAGTTGTTGGCATCTTGAACAAAGCTTTTGATCGAGGGCGCATCCACGAATTGCAAAAGAAGCTGAAAGACATTCCGGACGATCTGCACGACTTGTTTCGGGATATTTTGACCCGGGACGAGAATAATCGACCTGACCTTATACTTTGCATACAGTGGCTGCTTTTCGCTCGGTGCCCTCTGACGCCGAGGCAACTTTATGCTGCTGTTCTGTCGAGGACTGTGCGAGATTTTGAACTTGTCGGGGTCACAATTTCTGTCGTGGAGAATTTTATCATCGACATCTCCAAAGGTCTTGCAGAAATCACCAGATCTGACCCTCCGACCGTGCAATTCATTCATGAATCTGTGAGAGACTTTCTGCTCAAGGAAGTCGGATCAATTGAGGTTTGGGCGCAGCCCACTGGCAACCTTAAAGGACGTGGCCACGAGATCCTGAAGCAATGCTGTCTGGACTATCTAGATGTCGACTTATCTGCGCATCTGCATGTTGGGAAGGGGTCACCTGCCCAAAACCGTGCAGCAGCCGGAGATACCCATGACCTTATAAATGATGCTTTTCCTTTCTTGGGGTACGCCTTTGACAATGTTTTTCATCACGCCGGTGCCGCGCAGGAGACTGGCATCTGCCAACGAGTCTTTCTCGAAAACTTCTCAACCGCTTATCGAACCAGGTGGCTTGAGCTCTACAATCTGTTCAGGGAGAGCAAATCCTTTCCTTTGAAGGATCCAAACACTTTGTACATCCTGGCAGTGTATAAAAAAAAAGCGAGCAGCTCATCAAGTGCCTGGAACCTGGTCAAACATTACACGCCATCAGAGTTTTTTGATATTCAAAAGGAGTGTTACGGAATTCCGCTCTTCGCTGCTTTGGCGGCAGGCAATCAAGATGTGGCCCGAGCCATGCTGCAGAGCATTTATCCGCTAAAGTCCAAAGCAATGCCTGGAAGGTGGAACCATCAGGAGGGTTTTTCCAATATTCGCTCCCGTGTTTACAAATTCAAAGAGAATCGTCTCTTGTTTGATCTCGTATCTGCGAATAATCCATCCGTATTACGGGCTTATCTTCGCTCGAGGGAATCAGCCTTGCTCTCTGACATCGACACCATTCATCGCTCCCTGACACCGTTGTCCGTGGCGGTGGAAGCGAACAACGAGGCCATCGTCGAGATGCTACTTGAGGCTGGCGCTGATCCTCGGAGACTAATACCAAAATTCAATGAACAGCCTATCGTGCTCGCTGCGAAACTCGACCGGCCCGCGATCGTCTGCTCGATTGTCAGGGCATGTGCTGTTCAAGGATCCGATAGCATTTACAGCCGGTCTCTGGAGTCTCTCGCCACGGACAAGAGGGCCGAGGCGCTCGTCGGTCAGCTTTTGCGCACAGAGTCCGTCTGCAGCACCCGGGAATACGCTGATGGTTTTGCGCTTCTGGTGCTAGCTGTGAGACGAGACTTGGGACCGCTTGTAAGGCTACTGCTCGAGAACAATCCCGGACTTCTTAGCGAGCATCGTCATTTCTTCTACTACAGCGCAAATGAAACTCGGGCGGCTTATATAATGGATTCAGCAGTTCACCCTTGCCGTGCAGCAGGACTACGAGTCCTTCTTGACCACGGGCTTGGTATAAATGATTACCACCTTCTCATGGCCATCACAAATGACCATTTTGAACTAGCCTCATTACTCCTCGAACGGGGCGCCGATGTTGGCAGAACAGTACTACATCAGGCGATATGCGACTGCTCGACGACGATAGACTCAAGTCGTCGTCGCACGCTGCTCAAGGTAGCTCGCTTTTTGATCAGCGAAGGGGTTGACTTGGAAGCAAGGGACGAAGATGGCAGGACATTCCTACACAGAACGATTTGGAGATACGCGAGCGTACCAACCCCAGAAGTTCTTGGCGATTTACTAGAGATAACGCACTCATTGATTGACGCCGGAGCAGACTTGGAGGCCGAAGATGGCTTCAGAGGAACGTTATGCCATCTAATGGTTGATACCTGCGCGCTGGCGCCGTACTCAGAGGTCCTTCAAGCGCTGCTCAAAATAACACGCTTGTTAGTTCACAGTGGAGCCAACTTGAGGGCCAGAGGAGATACTGGTAGAACATCATTACACCGAGCAGTGGATAGCTTGGCCAAGGTATCATCTCCAGTCGTTCGTCACAGGCTTCTCGAACTGATTCGCGTACTAGTCAGCGAGGGAGCTGATTTGGAAGCGGGCGATGATGACGGAAGGACGCCTTTAGATTTGGCGATCTCGCACAAAGAAGTTGAGGTGATTGACTTGTTGACGAAGGATGCGGCTGAGCTGCTGACTACGACTGTCGACGGCGACACACCAATGGATCATTCTGTCACCAACGATGAATGATGATGACTGATGTCTTGACTTAAGCAGATTATAGCAATCGGCAGCTAATCAAGACTCTATCATGCAGGTAGATGAGCCTTTGGAGGGGTGATCGACGAGTGGCTTTATTGCCCGCCGTGGTGACTAAGGAGGGATGTAAAGACGCGTGGAAGGGCTTTGGAAAACGAACTTGAGGATTTCCTGGGTAGGGGCTTCTGCGACTCGAGCTGAAAAGTAAAAGGTGGCTGACTGATCTGACAAGTATATGTCAGGGCGCATTGCGTATGGAACAGCTCATATTGGTGGCTTACGGGAGGATGGGCGCTCTCATTTGGGGACGGAGACTGATGGGACAAGAGGCCGGCGGACGACCAAACACTGCGTGAAGGATCCTAGCCAGCAGCCTGCGAGTCGTGCTGAGTGGCTGACATGCGTCACCCGGAAATGTCGACTAGCGGATCCTTCTACCAAGAGGCTGCTTATTTTCCTTGCGGTGAGATTCGTCCTTGTCTATGAGGAAACGTGTCCAAGACAAAATTGGAGCAAATGTGAGCGGATTTGGCGCCGTAGCCTTGCCTCCTTGACCCATGTGCCTCTTGAGACTTGTATACCAGGTTCTGGATAGACTTCTGGGTTGCTGGAATTAGTGAAATCTTCACAAGGTCTGATTAGCTTGGAAAGAGCTTGAGACTCACGCGTTTCCTGAGCGCTGTCACTACTGGGAACAACTCAACATGTTGAATACAGCCGCAGAATCCTCGCCGGAGTACCTGGCCGAAGACTCCAGTACTCGGCTCACCGTCACGATGTGCGTCCTAATTGCTGTTGAGTGCGCCGTCTTCTCAGCCAGGTTATATAGCCGAGTGAAGTTGACCAGCAACTTCGCGCTTGGATGGGACGACATTCTCATCACGCTAGGACTCGTGGCCAACCTCGCACAGGACGTGCTCGTGCTCGCCATGGTCCGATGGGCGAGTGTGGGCCGACAAATGCTCAAATGGGCTCTCGAAGACCCTTTCAAGATCGAGCATGTGAACAAAAGTCTCCTGCCCATGGAATGGACGTACAGTCTCGCTGTGTGCTTCCCGAGACTGGCCATACTGGCTCTTTACCTCCGCATTTTCTCGTCGGCCGACATGGGAAGAAGCGTCTCTATATTACGTTTGGCATGTTATGGCACAATGGCCTTTGTGTCCATGACTCTGCTGGCCGTCGGCCTCAGCGCCGTGTTTCAATGCACTCCGGTCGCGGCCGCATGGGACAATACAATAAATGGAGCGACCTGTATCGACCGCGTCGCTCTGTTCAGATGGGGGAGCTTCCCCAACGTGTTCAGCGACATTGTCATTTTGATCCTGCCGATGCCCATCATCATCAGAATGCAGACGAACCGGCGGAGGAAGCTGGAGCTTCTTGCCGTATTTGGCTGCGGTGGAGCGTAAGTCTTGTTCTCGTTGCTCTTTTTGCTCGTACCTGTTTCTTTTCCGTCGTTTTGCTTGACTGATCTCTTGCTTTTCTTTTGAGAGTCATCTGAGACTCACTCCAGTCTTCCCACAAAGGGCTGGAGTTGGGCTAATCTTTGTCTCATCTCTCGAACAAAAAGCGGCCTCGTCTTTTCCGTCGTCCGTTTTGCCCTCTTCTCTACGAATGCCTTCACCGACGTTACTTACGTGCCTTCTCTACGAATCATCTTTTCACACCTCGAGCCCGGCATGTACCTGGTTTGCGCATGCCTCCCCGGTATGAGACCTTTGCTCACCAGGCTAAAGGGCAGCGGGCACAAAGAAAGGTTGGGCCCGATCAACCGCCCCCCTCTGGGATGACGCCTGCAGCGAGATGGACGAATTACTCTCCCGAGAGACCTCCGGACGTGGGCGACCCAAGGCCCTCTGTTACGAGGATATCTGCATGATGATCGCCCGTCATCCCGCAGCAGGGCGGACCGTGCCTGCCATGGCCATCAAGTTTGTACACGACAAAGGTGCCGACCGGAAGCCAAGCCGTGAGTTTCCGCCTTTCTCTGGCTAGCGGGAGCTGACCATCAACAGGACTATCTTTTCTTTTACCCCAACCCGGAAACGATCATTTTGTACTACCATTACATATGGATCCGCCTATGAGCCACAAGGTCAATGAATGCTTCGAATGCTTCGACTGCTTCTCTATCCAATCAAATTTCGAGGCCAGATCATCAGGCTGTTGGTCGGCTTTAGTCTGAGTCTGGAGGTGATTTTGGGCCACGTCTCTAAGTCCACCATATCCTCCCATCTAAGAGTTTGCTCGTTGGGCCAAATCGGATACGGAGCTTATGAGGTACTCGACTTTCGCATTCTACCTGGACCGCTTGGGAGTCAATCTGTGGTTCGAGGACAAATGGACATCCTGTATGCGGCGTGGCAATTGCAATGCAATCCCAAGGCTCACTCCTGACGCTGTTGTGGACCAAGTCATGAGGCATGATCCTGAATCATGCACTTTTGTCTCTCATTGCAGTGCTTATCCTAATACAAAATGTCACGAGCAAACTACTCGATCTTTCTCAAGCTGCTTTCGAGAGCGCTCATCTCGTTCTCGAGCTCCAGGTGCGAGCAGTCTCGCTTCGCCGTCTCAAAATCTATCAGAACCACGTCACCCCCAGGTCGCACAAGAAAGTTGTGTCTGTTGATATCACCAAGCTTGATACCGAGTTCGTGCAACCTTCTCAAAGCGTTTTTGCAGCCGTCAATGTCCCCAGGCCCCGCGGACCTTGCAGCTTCCACCCGCTCAGCGACAAAGCCAATCACGCGCCCGTCTTTGCCCTCGCTGAGGTGGCCCAGAAATTTGGGGCCGACGCCGCTCTCACTGAGCCATTGGTAGGCGGTTGTTTCCATCTCCATATACTGTATTTCCCAAGGCCAGACGGCGATTTTAACGAAGACAGGTTTACCGGATTTGACCTCTGGGTGTGTTGAGATATGGACTCGTTGCTTGACTCGATGTTGCTGCGTGAAATCCAGTTCATTGAGCTTCACAGGGTGCCAAAGGTTCTTTACGCCGGCAAATTGTACTGTCTGGGTTCTTGAGAAGGTCACATTCCCTGTCTTCGGGTTCCTAGCGACGTGTCCTTTATTCCAATCTCCGGTTGGAAATGGCCGAAAAAGCTCGCCAAGCAAGATAGGCTCAAAGGTGCGGTCGTCCTCGGCCCCACGGAACGTGCCTGGAGCCGTGGTTATATACTTGACGTGTTTTCCGTCGACGAGGAAGCGGTAGTCGCTGTCGTCGGCGTCCTCCTCGTCGACGAGACATGCGAGAAGCCGAACGTTGGAGTTTTGTCGAAGAGCCATCATCACATACAGTCTGTTCTGAGTTGCTAGGGGACCAGTGGCCATGGGACTATACTAGATGGACGGTGAGATGGTTCTGAATTTCAATGGTAGCGGGGTTGCATGGCTTAACCCTGTGATTGAAAATCTCAGGCCCAGGACGGTTGCCATGTTGGTCTAAAAATAGCGAGTCTCCATTTTCCAGGGCGCCAATGGCCTCGTCTTTGGTACCGCCTTGGGTCGATGGATGGTCGTGAATCTCTCAGAGCGCTTAACCAACCAATTGGCTTGACTCTGCGAGTCTCTTCTCCCATTCAGCCAGCCACATGCATGTATTCCACAGACTGGGCCAGCAAAAGAGCCATCATGAGCGTCAACCCCTGTGATCGCTACTAAACAGGTATGCTAGTCTTAAGCGCCCAGCAACTTCTTCCAAGTCATGGCATGCATATACAGCCGCTCTATAGGCAAGGGGTTGTTCCACAGCACCAAATTCCACAGCTTCTGATGGGCCTGAGGGCATGCCATACTTGCCGCGCGCTAATGGAGCACAATGTTCGAAGCGTGATACCTTACAGATCTATGTATCATAAATATGTGTTAGGATGCCCAAAGAGACGGTGTTTGCTCCAGGCAAAATACTCAGAGTGAAGTACGACTACCTCCCGAGTGAGCAGACAGTTGATTTTCTGTACACGGCTTTTCATTCCCAAGATACTGTTTCAGTGTCCCAGAATTCACAGGCAAGTTGACCATGGTTGTTGCTGAGCGACTTCCGGCCGCTGTACTCATGATATGCTGACACTGACCCTGACGTCTCGAACCAGACTCCATTCGACACCTCTGACCCCCCTCTTGCGTTGAAAATAGCTTACGCATATACCATGTGCATCCAGACCTATCGCAAGCACACCTGCGGTTGCAAGAGGCCGGGGGTGTTCAAGCAGTGCGCGGCACGTCTGGGCACAAACGTCAAATGCAGTCCGGTGACAAAGGAGAATCTGCCCGACTCGGCACATATGTGTAGTAAGCATATGGTGAGGGAGGGCAAAGACGAAATGCACCGCTGACATCATGCGATGTTGAGGTGGCAGACTGACGGACTGTCTGCAAGTTGCGGCTATCACGTCGAAGCCGTATTTCGGGCAACAGAGAGCTGTGGCACAGGGGAGCAGAAGGGCTTTTCAACGAATTGACTCTGCCAATATTGACAAAGCTTGGTCAAACTTCAGTAACATGCATGTACCTGCCGGGTATCCTCGGCGTCTCCTTCACGAGGCCATACCTTGCAATGTGCTCCGTTATCCCTTCCCTAGTATATTTGATGCGGAAATGCTTCGTTTCCTCCTCCGTCTCTTCGCTGCAGCCAAGGCAGAAATATCCCCAGTCGGACTGCAGGCCATAATCGAACAGATACGGCGCGGTAATGATGGCCATGAAACGCAGAGGTTCCCTGGTGGTCTTGTCCAACTTTGGATGGCTAGATGTCACACCCTGGCACACGGCCTGCCGATCGAAGAGTTCGAGCCGCTTCCGCACCAAATTGCCCCCTTCACTGGCCCAGGCAGTACAGTACCGCCCAGGCAGGCTCAGGACACTGGGGGGGTTCGCGACACGCAAGCATTGGCGCTTGGTAAGGACCCTATGTCGTCGCGTCCTGTCGGGGTTGTAGAAGCTCGATGCGCGGCCGATCGTGAGGGGGAAGTATTCCGGCCGACGGGTGAAGCAGAAGTAGCAAACTCGGCGGCAGTCTATGAGGTAGAGATGGTCGCCGAAGCGTTCGCAGGTGGAGCATCGGGTGGTGCTGAGGGTTTTGTATAGCGTATGACAATCAAAAGCGTCCGCCTGCATGCTGATGATGGCGCGAATAATGTTCGGACAGTGCTTGATGACGGCCGAGTACTGAGGGAGGGAGTCGACGATCTCCATCGCGCGGAGGCCAACGCGGCGAAAACGAGTCAGCGATGGGAGATCCAAATACAGCAGGACCTGTGTGAGCAATTCTGCCGGAAGCTGATCGAGTTGGCCGGCGGAAAAGCGCGACGCGATGGGCTTATCATTGAATCGCCCATTGTCAAGTGGACAACGTGTCAACAGCTGCGCGTCGTCCAAAGTGTTGTCGCAGATGTTTTGCTTCGTATAGGTCACGGAATCGACCAGATCAGAAAACGATGTTTCCATCGCATTGCAGTTTGCTTGATATGAAGGTGGAGGTCAGTATAGGTAGACAAGTTAGTGTTCAAAAACAAACGGTGGGTACATATGTAGTTAGGCGCCCACGTATTATGACCAATCAAGACTTGGGTTCCCCAACCCACCTTCCTGACGCCCAAAATGAGAGCTCCGTCGGCGGCTCGTGCCGTTGGCCACGGGTAAATAACCTTACTAGACTCGGGTGTACGGTGAGATGTGGTTTCTCCTGCTGTAGTACCATTGCTAAGCGTTGCGAGATACTCGTCAGCCGCCAGTACTCTCCAATCTGGACCGGTGCCTCGTTTGCCCGAGACGATCAAGCCAATTCACAGCACTTGCCCCCTTCCTGCCAGTAGCTCGTTGCCATCACTGTACGCTGCAGACTTCGAGGCACACTATGTGCCAGACCTGACATGATGTACAGTATTGTCAGTCACTCTTTACTACTTTCCAAGCGTTCACACGCGTGTGGAAATACATATGTATATATGTAATTGCGCTGAATTTTCGTACGCCATCTTGTCTGATAAACAAGATGACCCCGCCCCACCCTACAAAAGACCAGCTACCTACCTACCTATGTAAGCGAATGCGACATTCACGTCCAACCAATCGGCTCCCTCCTTACTTAAACAATGCGTTCGCCTCACTTTCGGCGCCAGCTCAAGCGCGAATGGGCTACCCGTAACCGTCTTTTAGGATCCACTTAGCCAATGCACCGTTGGTGATGATTCCCTTGCAGATCTGGCCGCGCGGGCCGGACGTGGTGGGTGCAATTTAACATGAGGTTGATGCTACATCGCTCAGCGCTGTCGTGCAGGACCACACTACGGAGTACTATACTGACAACTCGAGGCAAGTGAGGACAGTAAAGCCTTCTTTGCGGTGCAGACCATGTGATTATTTGTCACACGCCAGAATGCCGCCAGTGAGTCCACTTGCCCAGCTGGAGTTCCGTGACCATCTTTTCTTAAATTGAAGCTACTCAATTTAGTTCTAAAAAGTGCTCGATCCTCCCGATAGCTTGTTCATCTCCTTCAATCGTGTCTGCCAAGTCTTCGCTCACCCAACCTTCGGTCCAACCACCCCCAAAATCAATCAACCAAGCGTCGTTGTCGCGTTCGTCGACAATCACGTTGCTAGCCTTCCCATCCCCCCAGACGATCCCCTTGCTATGCAAAGCGCGAACGGCTTGGCGGATTTGGGTCATCCATTTTTGTCTTCGCTGAATTGTCGCTTTGGACACGTCCATTTCTCTAAGACGCTGGCCTGGAATCCACTCGCGAAGAAAGCCGATGATGCGCTGTGTATCAGCGTGTCTGACATATCCCCGCAGATGAGGGATGCGTATCGTGGCGTTGTGTTGAGGTGATAGGCGATTGGAAATGTCCTGAAGGCAACCCATCTCCCTCCCTATGCTTGTGCCAATCAACCCTCCAGCACTACCGAGGGCTTTGCAGAACATCTCTGTGCCCTCAACTAGGACAAGGCTAGCAACTTGACCACTACCTTCGACAAATACCTCTGTGCAGAGTACTTTACGAGAAGAGTAGCAAGGAAGTGCGAGATCGATGTCCAGCTCAATTTCTTCGGCACTGTGATAATGAGAATCATCCATAGAAGTGAAAGCATCGCTCGCTTTGATAGGAATAATGACAGCATTGTCAGATGTGCTGAGGAGTCGAAAATAAGATGTTGGAGGATATATAATGCCATGGAGATCGCGCGGGATTTTGGACTTGTTTTGTGGCGCGGTCTGAGCTTGGAACACCGGCCTACCGGCATTCAAGATGACTTCTAAGATTTCGTCCTCCAAATCATCGTATTCGTCATCCTCTACATCGGTCGCGATACGATCCATCAGGTGGATGAGCCGGTCTTGTACTGAGTTCTGACTTTGTTGGCAGACCGAATGGCTTGGGAAGACAGAAACTGAAATTCGCCTGCCGTTGAAGTTGAAAATGATTTCTGCCCCATCCCCATCGCCCCCATGGATCTGATATACGTCAATGGCATCAAGAGCAGATTTTTCCTCCATTTTGGGCGTCTCCCTGTGGCTGCCGAACTGAGGTGCGGTTCGGCCACCTCAGTTCGGCTGTTCGTGAAGGAGCTAGTGAAGCGAGGGTTGAGTTGGCGGCCTCAGATTGCGAGATGGTACTGTGCACACCACCTCTACATTGTATAAGTCGTTCTGACGCAGATGGTCAGATATGATAGTAATATGACCTTCTGTCGCGGCAGTCCTGCCTCAGGCAGCCATTCCCAGTGAGCGGCACGTTGCTTGGTCAACCGCTTGTTATTAGCACAGCTAGCTGCAGCCGTAATCGCTCTCTATAAATAGGTAGCTTTCCTTTGTATTAGGCTTAGCTAGAACATGGACTTGTTTTCCCACCTGCCGTGCGCCTAGTGTTGTGACACCTTCCCAGGGTCCCACAACGTTTCCCCAGAACGTCATAGTGGCAATGGGGAGGGATGCGGGCAATTTGTGGGGTCATTGAGGGAACATCTGAAAGGTGCAATATGCATTTTATATTACCACGCACGAGCTTAAATACATTCAGAATCTGGCTTTATGTGAACGCTTAGATCTATGCGTACGTCTCGGCTTATATGCTGGACTAGCAATAACGACTACGAGGCCAGACTCGGGCACACAAGTACAACGGATCAGGCATCCCGCCCGAACACACGTCAGTTCCTTCCTCTATTCACCATCACCATCACCACTGCTTTCTGGGATTCGCCCACGTCGGCTCGTTCTTCCATGTCGCTGACGGGCTCCGACCTTTAGCCGCCGAGGTCTCCATTCTAGCTAGGCCTCAGAACGGCCGCAACAAAGCTTGTCAAGATATCAGCGTAAAGTCACCATGGACGTCAGGGGCCTTTTTCTAAAGAGCGGTCCGCCGCAACCAGACTGGCGGTCCCGGATCCCTTGCCAATTTTTTGCTCATCGCAGCTGCCGTAACGGCACCAATTGCCAATACTCTCATGCGGCCGAAGGAAACCAAATCATGGGTATTGATACAGGACCTAGCACGGCGAGTCGACCACCGAGGGACCCCACGCCGCAAGTGCCACGAGTTCCTTGTCGATTTTTTCAGCGCGGATCTTGTTCGAAAGGCGAGAATTGTCCATTTGCACACAGCAGCCCACAAGATGCAGCAGGGGCAGGGACCATAATGGAAAGGGAGGTATGTTGAGGATCCATACAGAATGCCGTGGTCTGTGCAAGTGCTGACTAGCAAGTAGGAAGCTCGGGCGCCCGAGAGCTGGTGCCGGGAGCTCAAAGGCGCCTTGGTCAGTTTTGGGGATGGAGCTGTTGTAACCAAAGTAAGCTTTCCTTCGGATTTCTCCGCCGTCCGCCTGAGTGGCCTACCGCCAAACACAACTGCAAGCTCTGTTGTTGCTCTTCTCGACTCACTCAACTTTGCCGTGCCGAAAGAATGCGTTCGCATATTGGCATCGACGGACAATACGCACCGCAGCGCCATGGTGAGAGTCGAGGATCCTCACTTCGCCAAGCGTCTTTACAAGTTATCAGCCATGAAGGGGCATGACACCCCTGAGGTGCTTCCTATCAAGGCCCCGATGCCCCACACGACAAACTATCGACAAGTCGATTCGAGGAAAGTACATTGCTCGTGGCACAAGCCAACCAAGACAGCTTGGCTGAACTTTGGCAGTCGAGACATTGCCGCGACAGTCAGCTCGCGCTTCTCGGCCGGTATATACAAAGTTCTCTTTCAGACGGTCCAGTGTGAAGGGCCTACGCGTAGCGCAGGCCATAGGAACCCATTGGCTTGGACCATCCGACTCTCCGATGTCCCAATATCCGCCAGTAAAGAGCATGTCACACGGGATGTCCCCGCCGCATTGGGTCCGCGCCATGTTGAGATGAGCAAGGCAACCTACGACGTCGACCTACCATTGGCCAATACATTGGTTGAGTCATTGCTGCTCCAAGCAGGACCGTTGGAACGATGGGAGGGGAGCCTGAACACAACTAAGAAGCGTTGCAAGGCAAGAGCTTGGTTTATGAACGACGCGGATGCCAGGCAGGCGGTCAAGCTGCTCCATAACAAACCTTTGCCATTTCATAAAAATGGCAAGCTGACCGTGCAATTTGTGCACTCCGCAAAGCTGAAGATCCCAACTCGCGTCTATGACGCCATAGAACAAGAGATAGAGGACCAAAAGCAAGCCTGGGAGTCGCAACATCTGCTCTACATGGCATACCCCCCTGTCCAAGGTCTTCGGGTTCTCAAGATCGAGGGGGAAGCAAGTAAGGATGTTGCCGGAGCCAAGGCCACCCTGGAAAGCATCATTGGCGGGAGAGTAGTGATGCGGGACGGAAAGGCCATGTGGGCGCCTTCCTTCGCCGCCAACGGTCGTGTTCATCAAAGAATGAAGCAGCTGGAGCGCGAACTTGGCATTCTCATCATCCGCGACAGGCGCAGGTCGCAGCTTCGTCTCCTGGGCCCTCAGTCGCGGTGTGAGGAAGCTCAGCCAGCTCTCCTCAAGCTTGCCGAGGCCGAATCATCCTCCGTCTTTGTCATGGAGCTTGACGCCCAACAATTCTCCCGGGCTTTCAACGGTGGCTACCGTGCCGTGGCCGCAGCCATCGGGGAAGACAAAGTCATCCTGGACATCGTATCTACTCCCCGGCGAGTTCTCGTGGCGGGGTCCGAAGCGGATTTCCACGTTGCGCAGGAAATCCTTCTCAACGGGGAAGGGGTGCCAAATGCAAAGCCGGAAGCCAGCTTGATCCGCGACTGCGTCATTTGCTGGACGGAAGCCGAAAATCCAGTATCCACGCCCTGCAAGCACGTCTATTGCGCTGGCTGTTTCGAGGACTTGTGCTTTGCTGGTGCCAGCTCGGAGCCGTGTATCCGTTGTCAAGGCGACGCTGGCAAATGCGGCGAGTTATTTCTTCTGGCTGAGCTTCAGGCGCATCTTTCCTCGGCAGCCCTGGAAGACATTTTTGAGACCGCCTTCGCAACCCACATAACCCGCCATCGCAACGATCTGAATTACTGTCCTACCCCCGACTGCGGTCAGATGTACCGCGCGACTAGGCCACCGGGGCGAATCGACGGTGTGGCCAATACCGGCGAAAGCCCCTTGTTCCTATGTCCTGTATGTCTTGTGGCCGTATGCACAGCCTGCAATGTCTCGCATGACGGGCTGACCTGTGCCGAACATCGTGACCGCACAACCGGCGGGCACCAGGCACTATTGGCTGCCAAGGAGAAACTCGGCATTAAGGACTGCCCCAAGTGTGGCATCATGATTGAGAAGACGTTTGGCTGTAATCATATGACCTGTTCGGCTTGTGGAACTCATATTTGCTGGGTATGCATGGAGACTTTCCCGACGGGAGGATTAGTGTACAATCACATGAACCGCGACCACGGTGGAATCGGCGTACAATACCCCCCGGATTTGGTCTAGGAGACATACCCTTGACAAGAAGATGGTCATGGCTGAAAGCTCGGCCAAATTTGCTGTAGGATAGATATAGCACAGATTTGGGACAAAATCTATCAAAGCTGGCCCAGGACAAGCGCAAGAGTGTTTTCACAGTCACCCGCCTCGTTCAAACAGAATGGCGCAAATGACTTGATCAGCCAAAGACCAGACCAGACTGCTTTGTCCTCCTCATTTCCGGGGTCGCCT
This sequence comes from Aschersonia sp. MBC 735, assembly GCA_030783925.1. Classification (NCBI taxonomy): domain Eukaryota; kingdom Fungi; phylum Ascomycota; class Sordariomycetes; order Hypocreales; family Clavicipitaceae; genus Aschersonia; species Aschersonia sp. MBC 735. Next base: position 62,311 of record JARJRV010000266.1, on the reverse strand, counting down.
AGATTGACCGTCTTGGACTGCATGTTGGAGAGGGCTTCGAGATGGATTTGCTATTCTTAGTGAACTTCGAGCCACGTGTGCTGCGACTGGCAATTATACGAGATCTGCTCCATGATCCGTGCCATGTGATCATGTTTGCTTGCTTGTGTGCTTTCTTACGTTCGCCAGAACCAAGCGGCGCAGACGCAAGGCCCAGAGTCAAGCAATATCATCGTCCCGCGTCAAAGCCGTCAGTCTGCTGTCGGACAAAGCACAGCGACGTGGTATCGGCTTGAGAAGGGGCCGATCCGCCTTTAAGCATCCATTGACAAATAGCCAGTCAAAAACGAAGAGGCTCAGCAGTCTTACGCTGAGCGCTTCTCTTCCCACTTGTCAGACTTTTGAATAGGCAACATTGAGAGCTGTAAGAAGCAGACACCTAATCTAAGCGTTCGTTTCGTGGTCTGGACCACTCTCGAGATGCACCTTGTGGCATAGACTTTGGCTGCTGCGTTAAAAAAACCGCGATCTCTGTGACTTCTTTAGAGGCGAGTACATCTAATCTACTGCATTAGCTCCTTTTTTGTCGTCTGCGCATGTGATGCCTGATGATAGCTAGAGCTGGCCATAATCATACTTGGTCGTCGGAGCCACAACTGGAGATCACGAAAGAGATGCAGTCCCTGGTCAAGCTATATAGCATTAACACACGACTTCTGATACTGCGTCTTCTGGCGTCTCTGTCTCTCCCTGTTTTCCTGACGTGTGATCACAGTAGGAAAGAAGAAGTCAAGGAGACGCTGCTCTCGGTCTTTGCTCTCGATCCATTTCGCGACATCTGAACAGCAAGCGTCTTACAATGCGCACGGAATCACACCTGAGGAGTCACAAAAGTGCATCTCACTTCTCATTCATGGTGAATCAGTTTGGCCCCGTGGTGATGCCTCACTTCCGCCGCGCGGGCGCGACACATCTCTCAAGTAAGGCTCTCTTGTGATTTGCTCTTTTTACGATCGAGATTCTCGATTCCAAGCAGCAGCATACCTCGCAAGCGCCATGTCTTCGTTATGCATTCACTACATGCTCCTCAAGATCTTGCTGCATGGTCACCAGGCGCTCGTCAAGCACCCGCTATGCGTCTGCCATCAATCCATGCAGGGCGCTGATTGGTAATGGGATGAATGGAAATGATTGGATCACGGTGGTCTCTCGGATGACAAGCATCGACAAGGTTAGTCACCCGGAGTCTCGCGCATGTTTGTACCACATGAAAAAAGATGCCGGAAGACTGCTCAGTATAAAATCAGACCGTGGTCCCACCTGTCTTCCGTCTTTCTTTTTCCATCCTTCTCACTTCATCATCCAATTACACGCGCGTGATCAAAATCCCTCAACGAGACCATGGACCAACCAAGCCATAACAACCAAGATCGAGTTCGGAGTCTTTCTCCTGTGTCTGAGACTTCGAACTACATGAAACACTTGAAGGTGATGGAACAAGGATCTCGGCAAAGACTGCAACTATCCAAACCCTGGCTTGATCTCCGCCCTATCCTCTGCATCGACGGATGGTACACTAATCGTCAACGGTCGCCTACACCCAGTCCAGAGAAGACGACGCTTTTGGTCTTCGAACCGATCTTGAGACAAATACCCAGTGACGGCATCTCGACCCTCGTCCTGCAGTTGGTCTTTGTAGCTCAGGGTCAGGCCCAACATCCTGCCGTCAGGGCTTGGGGCCCGTTCCGCCGTCCACGGAAATGGAATCATCCCCAGGCCAGTGACGGCTCACACGCTGAGGGTGGCCACGTCCCGGAGGCCAGCTCAAACCAGGCACATTCTTTTCAAGGTTATTCCGTCTTGGAGGGCTGGAAGGACGGTGATTATACCTCAGTCAATGGGATTTTCTGGACCCTGAGGAAGAACAGAGCCGGAGGCGAAGGCATGCGTGTTCTTCCGCGGCTCGCTGTCCTCGTTGGAAAGTCGCCATTCGGAGACCACCCGGTGCTGTGCCAAGTCCGCAGTTTCATCAGCACGTCTGACAAATTCCTGACTGATTCAACTGTGACCGAGGGTCTCTGGCATGTAGCAGCAGAGTTTGATGTCGACGGCCATCCAGGAGAACACGAACTGCTGCAACATGTCGATCTTGACAACCTCGATAAGCTGGCGTCGGGGCCTGAGCGGATTCTTGACATTGAGGGGCTGAACCCCGAGTACAAGTTCGCAAAATTTGATCAGTCTGAGTTGCTGGAATTGGACTCGCTAGAGAGAGGGAGAGATTATTGAACTTGTCGAATCTACTGTCATCGTCAAGGGGAGAAGATGCGAGCGCACACACTGAGACTGAAGCTCTGTAGCGACAGACTGCCGACATGAGGGATTCTCACGCCAAGCCTTCACTTGTGGTGACATGTTCTCATCTTGGTCTGGAGATTGAGCCGAAGACTTGGTCTGTATTGGTCGGCGGCTGGCGCAAGGACGATGTGACATGTGGTTTGCCAAGGGTGAAAGCACGAAATACATCGCAGGAAGTCGATCCGGATTGGCCCAGAGTAGTATATTCAGACTCAAGACAACGAATCTTTGCCTCTTCTTGTTTCCTGTCTTTTCCGACCCTCGCGTTCGTAGCCGTGAATCATCCGTAATGAAATGTTGTCGGGACACATACCTGTCGAGTAGGGAATTGACATTACGAGGTGCCAATACGCCATCGACAATGTCAAGTCAATGATAGCCGTGTGCGGTTGTGCCCCTTGGGAGGGGTAAAGGAGGGGTGGGGGAGGAACAACATTCGAAAAAAATAAATAGTTCAAAAGATTGGAGCGCAATCCATTATTATCCGGCTTCAATCGAGTAGCAGCAATGAACCAGGAGCAGCGTCAGCATCGACCTAGCGATGAGTGGGCGACGAGATTCACCTGAATCGTCCACGAACGGTTTGCGTAGATGCTCGCTTGGCCAAGGCCAGCCTGGGAGGGACGCTCAAACGGCGGCCCCGGTGGGTGCCCCCGGCCCCGCTTGGCTACATCCCAGGAAGGAGCGCGCCAGACAGACAGCGAAGGCTCTTGCCAGAATTGCACAGCGTCGTAACACAGCGCACAGCACACAGCACACAGCACATAGCACACCATCGCCTATTACTGAGCCAGTGTTGCTTCGACCAACTTTCCCTTCGTCAAGTTGCACCATTGAGCATTATTGTGGTAGCTGCAAGAACAGATGAACACCAGCGCGACCACTGAATCCAAGGGCGTTCGCGTAGCTGTCGAAGGATGCGTGAGTCGGCTCATTCCCTGCACAGAACGCTGCAAGCACAAGACTGACAAACTCAGGGCCACGGCACTCTCAACGCCATTTATTCCGCCGTTGATGAGTCGTGCAAGAAGCGCGGCTGGGATGGCGTCGACCTTGTCATCATCGGCGGTGATTTCCAGGTAGGTCTGTGGCCACCATTCGTCGTCGTCGTCGGGTGCCACCAGTCAGTCTGCTGACCCATGCGGAATGAAAAGTCTGTACGCAATGCCGCAGACCTCAGCATCATGTCCTGCCCGGTCAAGTACCGGCACTTAGGAGATTTCCCAGAGTACTATGCGGGAACGCGTACGGCTCCGTTTCTGACCATCTTCGTCGGTGGTAATCATGAAGCGAGCTCTCATCTCTGGGAACTCTACTATGGAGGCTGGGTGGCACCCAACATTTACTACATGGGCGCGGCAAACGTCGTACGATTTGGGCCTCTCCGCATTGCAGGCATGTCTGGTATCTGGAAGGGTTTTGATTACCGCAAGCCGCACCACGAGCGGTTGCCATTCAGTGATGACGACGTCAAGTCCTTCTATCATGTCAGGGAGGTCGATGTTCGAAAACTGCTGTTGCTCAAGACACAGGTCGATATCGGCATTAGCCACGATTGGCCTCGCTACATTGAGAACCATGGTGACGCGTCATGGCTGTTCCGCAAGAAGCCCGACTTCAAGAGAGACTCGTTGAACGGGCAGCTGGGCAGCGTTGCTGCTGAGCTGGTCATGGATAGATTGCGGCCGCCGTATTGGTTCTCAGCCCATTTGCACATCAAGTTTGCCGCCCTCAAGAAGTACCAAGATGAAGCAGCAGCCACAGTCCCGGAAGCTCAGGAAAACGTTCACCTTCACGATGGTGATGACAAAGTCGCCATGGCTGAAAAAGAAGCCAACCCCGATGAGATTGATTTAGACATGGAAGATGGGGACGATAGCGGCGAGGCAGATGTCCAGAAAGCCACCACCAGTACGCAGTCCGTCGAGACGAACGAGGTGTCAGAGGAACTCAGGGCACAACTGCCAGCGTCGTTTCAAAAACCTGCGCCTCGGCCGATGAGTCGCAAGCCCGATCAGCCTGTTCCACCGCCAGGAATTGCAAATAAAGAGGTTCGCTTCCTGGCTTTAGACAAGTGCCTCCCAGGACGTCACTTCCTCCAGGTCTGTGACATTGAGCCCTACAACTCGGCTGAGCTCTCGAACCGCCCTCCTGCTGCGTCAAGTCCTCGTTTCTCTCTCGAATACGATCCAGAATGGCTGGCCATCACGCGACTTTTTCACAGCACCCTCACGTTTGGTGACAAGTCGGTCGTTACTTCACCAAACCTGGGCGAGGAACACTACGCGCCCCTGATCGAGGTCGAGCAGGCGTGGGTGGTAGAAAACATAGTCAAACAGAACAGACTCGAGATTCCGCAGAACTTTCAACACACTGCACCTCCTCACGTTCCCGGAACGCCCGAGATCGTTCACGAGCAGCCAGAGGAATACTCCAATTCGCAGACGACGGCATTTTGTAAGCTTCTCGGGCTTGAGAATTGTTGGGATGCTAGTACAGAAGAAAGACAGCAGAGGCGTAGTCAAGGACCTTCCCTCTCAGATAGAAGTTTCGGGCAACGAAATGGATGGAGAGGTGGTGGTGGACGAGGAGGACGAGGAGGACGGGAAAGAGGTAGTCGGGGAGGCAGAAGGGGCTATCGAGGCAGATGGTAAATTGGTGAGAGAGTAGAGTATTTAAAGGCACAAATCGTGTTTCAACAGGGAGAAGAAATGTAGCTTTCGTCACTCGAAGAATACAGTTGCACATTTGATTGTCAACTGCTACATTCGGTGTGGTTGCGCATTGTGGGGCTCAGTCAGCCTCGCCCACGCCACGCCCCAGCAACGGCGCCCCAATCGGGAAGGGAAGTAAACATGCGTCACAACGTCTGCGCCCAACCTTCCACCCCTGGCAGAAGGCCGCAATTTGGACTTTTGCTGCCATCATCACTGCATAGTAAGAAAGCGCCACATCGACCACAACCGTCACCAAAAAGCATCGCGCCAAACCATAGCAGCCGACGAGACTCATCGCCGTCATTCCCCTCAGCAGCCGGGACGAAGCAACGCGGTGCGTCGCCATGCTTTGCATTCGTTGCTCCCTCCCATTGCCCCGCTAACCACTGGAATGTAGCCATCAACTCACCTCTCCCTCCGCCCAGCAGCGCTCGACGTTATCGTCATGGCTCAATTCTTGACCACCGTGTTAGTCAATCTTCTTTTTCCACTTCACCGTGTCGCATCGTTGTCAAAATGGCCACCACCGCCGCTTTCCGCTACCTGAGCCCCAAATCCGTCACGACCATGTCGCGGCTGGAGACCACAATCATCGCCGTTCACGAAGATGATGCGGATGCGGATGCGGATGCAGATGCTTCAGTCGACGCGACGAGGCCCGCGTCCACGTTTGCTGACGAGGAGACGACGGACAGTAATCAGCGGAATAAAAACCAGTTCCGTCCCCGCGCGGGCAAGGGTGGCAGCACCAGCTATCAGCTTCGACAGTATGCAGAAGTTACTTTGGGCGGCGGCAGCTTGCGCAAGGTAGTGAAGCTGCCTGAAGGCGAGGATGAGAATGAGTGGCTGGCGGTCAACAGTGCGTGTTCCTTGGCTGCTGCCTTGCCCCAATGCCGTGCGCAAGTCACTGACTGTTCGCGAATGCAGTGGTCGACTTCTACAACCAGATCAACTTGCTGTACGGGGCCATCACCGAGTTCTGTTCGCCCCAATCATGTCCCGAGATGAAAGCAACAGACGAGTGCGTCGAGAATTGTCTAACCATCGTAGCGAATTGCGGCTGACGGACTGGTGTGAAAACGCAGATTCGAATACCTCTGGCAGGACAACGAAAACTACAAAAGACCGACCAAGATGCCGGCCCCTGCGTACATTGAGCAACTCATGACATGGGTGCAGGCAACCATTGACAACGAAACTGTCCTGCCCAGCAAGATTGGTATGTTTTTACCTCCGTCTCTCATCTGCACTGACTTGCTGACCTTGCATTTTTTTTCTTCTCTCAGGTGTTCCCTTCCCAAAGTCTTTCCCAGCCCTGGTACGCCAGATCTTCAAGCGAATGTATCGCGTGTACGCACACATCTACTGCCACCATTACCCCGTGATACGCGAGCTCGGCTTAGAGCCGCACTTGAACACCAGCTTCAAGCAGTACGTGCTTTTCATCGACGAGCACAGCCTGGCCAGCGGCAGAGATTACTGGGGACCGTTGGGCGATCTCGTTGACAGCATGCTCAAGAGTGACTGAGCGTCGGGCATCATGGTGGTGGTGGATTGGTCCTTGGGAAAATCATGTAAGGTAGTTACGGCGTTTGGGACCACAAAGGAGCATGTTGTCTGGCCCTTTTTCCTTTGTTCTTTTTTTCTATTTCCTTGAGCTGCGTGGGTTGATGAGGTGCTGTGACGTACTGGCATAGGTGGTAAGGGGATGCATGAAGGGGTGTCTGTCTGGTGCAATGCATGCCAAAGAGCTACGATCAGTAAGACATGGGACCGCGAATCAATAGTACAGCATAGATATAGCGAGCAGATGTTCAACTATTGCACTCAAGACTGCGGAACCGACTGGCCTCATGACGACTTTGTTCCGTAAGAAGATGTTCAATCGCGAAATCGCATTAGCCATAGATGCAGCGAAGACGTGATCACTTGTTGCACCGACAACTGCGCAATCGACTGACTGGCCTTTCTGATGGCGGTCGCCGGTACCTGTAGCTCAAGACTACTGCGACATTCATCTTCACTGATGTGTTCATCGGTATCAAACATGTCTGTGGTGCTGTTGCGAGAATTCGAATATTCAGCCTCATGATATGCTTTCCGGTCGTTCTGATGAGTATGAAGACTCATTATTTCATATCCAATTTCATCAAAGAAGGTCCATCCCCCATAATCTCAGATCCAATTTCATTATAGAAGGTCCATCGTCTTTCGCAAATTCGTCGTCTTGACACGGCGCTTCTCGCTCTAATTTTCGACAAAAGAAGGCACCACAGCGCCGCACTAGTAGCGGAAATAACCGGGCACCGCCGCCCGCCGCCCGGCCCCCATGGCCGGTTACGTAATAAAGTTCCCTTGTGGATACCTCGACCTCCCCTAGGCCTAGGCACGGAAAACCATGGTTCAAATTCCAAGATTCCAGCGACCAACCCTCATCGACAGCAAGAGCCCATCACCCATCCATTGCATCGCCCTCGCCATGCTATCCCGCCACGTCTTCCGCTCCCTACGAGCCGCCCATCCCCGGCGTGCGGTCGCCCTTCCCATTGTGCCCTTCCGGGCCTACGCCGCCGCCTCCTCGGACGCGCAGCCCCCAATCCCCGTCTTCGGCCTCGACGGCACATATGCCTCTGCGCTGGTTCGTCACCCCCCTTATCCCACATGTACAACGTACTAAACAACTGCAGTACACCGCCGCGCACAAGTCCTCCACCCTCGACAGCACGGCTTCGTCCCTCCGCACGCTTTCCTCCCTGCTCCAAAAGGACAGCAAGCTGGCGCTCATTCTCGCCGCGCCGTCCCTTTCCCCCGGCGACAAGGACGCCATCGTAGCAGAGCTAGCACGCCACGCCGGCGGCGGCCAGACCGTCGCCAACTTCCTCGCGGCCCTTGCGGAACATAACCGTCTAGCGGTCCTCCCTGGCGTTTGTGACAAGTTTGCCGCCATCATGAGCGCAGCCAAGGGGGAGGTCGAGCTCAAGGTCACGTCTGCGCAGGTGAGTCCCCCCCTTTCATCTGCAGTTAACGTGGCTAATGGCGTAGGCGCTCGATTCGAAGACCCTGTCGAGGCTGGAAACGGCCGTGGCCAAGAGCGAGTATGTCGGCGCGGGGAAGAAGCTCAAGGTGACGAACGAGGTGAATCCTGATATTGTGGGCGGGCTGGTCGTGGAGGTGGGGGATCGGACCATTGATCTGAGCGTGTCGTCGCGCGTGGCCAAGATGAACAAGCTGCTCAATGATACCTTGTAGAGTTGGGGGTGGAATGGCACCGCGTGTCAAGTTACGAGGGAGGGCGACGTTTGCAGACTACCGTTTAGCAGCGCATGTTCCCGGCTCGAGGATAGAGTAAGAGAATTGCATTCTGTAGTAGGCGCCATGTGCCGTGTCCGGTCCTCTGTAACCTATTTCGTCTGCTTACACATTCTTCTGGTGCATTTACTTTATTTCTCATTCTCTGTCGCTCCAATCTTGGGAAGATTGGTAGTCCGCTTAGTAGTCTCCGGAGAGCATCTCGTCGTGTTACTTCATAGTACGATCCCGTCCTGCACTCGAGAATAGAGTTAAAAATCGCCTCCTGCATAAGAGGTAATACAAGCCATGTCTTGTCTATTTGAACATCTAGTCAAGTGACGCATCTTCCTGTTACATCTGCTTTAGTTTCCGACTCTCTGTTACTATACCCTCATCTCAGGTTATTCCTGAATAGCTTCTCCTCCTCTAGTGTTCAGTACGATCCCGTCCTGCAGTCGAGGACAAAGCAGAAACCTGCATTCTGCATAAGAGGCATCACAAGCCGCGTCCCGTGTATTGTGCCGTGATCCAGGCCCCCCAGTGCACCTGCTCATGTCGCAATGGCGGCTTCCAAGACATCCTTGTAATCATCCCAACTTGCTTTCTTGTCCTTATACTAGTTCCGAGTTCAGCACGAAAACATTTGCACTCAAGGGAGAAATTTATCGACACCGAGAAGCGCGTGAATAAGCTGCAATTTTGAGCCTCGTGGATCCCATCCAGTCTGGTTGTGCGTTTCTTTAGGCCTTACTCTATGGCACCATGCCTTAGTCTCAAACTCATGTGGTTATCTTCATTTCGCATCTTGTCCTTACATAATTCAGTAATGATGCGTTTTGCATCTCAGGGACACAGTGGCATTTCGTATTGAACATGTGTTGATGAGCTTGCGTATTGGTCTTCAGGGTATCCTTCATCTTTGTTATGCGTCTCTACTTGGTTTTCCTCGTGCACCTCCTCTATTTGTATTCTACATGCTGGTCCCAAAGTCGTCTTCGTGGTAACCACCATTCAGAATTCCGCCTGAATATCGCAACACGAATGCATCCTGTGGTTCAATAGAAAATGACATTTTTCTAGAGGCGCGTGATAGCAAGCTGTAGTACCGGTCTCTAGTATATCCCATCTAGTCTAGTCGTGCATCTTCTAGTCTCCTGGTGCACATACTTTATCTAGTTTTTACTCTGTATGCTCCCTATGCCTTGGTCTCAAACTCGTCCTCGTGGTTGTCCCCAATCAGCGTCTCGTCCTTGTACCTGTTCAGCTGGTCTGAGATGTACTGGTGCAAATGCGCGTCTGCCTCCTCCTTCTCCTTGGACTTCTCCGGGTCGTCGTGGAATACCGAGTTCGTCACTGAGCGGGCGTCGTCGTCCGCGCCGTGGAGAGAGACGTCAAAGTCACTGCGAGCTCCGATGGAGCGGGCGGTCGAGGATCGACGGAGGTGCTGCCGCACCGGCGGGGACCGCGACGCTCCGTGGTCCAGTGTGCGGTGGAACACGTCGTCAAAGTAATGAGCCATGCCTACGGATGGCGTGCGCGGCGTCTGAGGAAGTCGACATGTCACACTGCCCGAAAATGCGTTAGCGGCCATGGACAGCCTGGTCAAGCAAGATGGACGAATGCCCCAGAGACACACTACTAACCCGGTATCATGAATCATTCGCGCGATGAGGCCAGTCCAGCCGCACTGATGCGTGGCACCTAGTCCACGGCCCGTATCTCCGTCAAAGAACTCGTGGAACCAGAGATTGTCCTTCCAGTGTTCATCAAAGTCGAGACGGTCATCTTTGTTGTTGATGCTACGCCTGCCGTCATCGGTACGCGCAAAGAGGTGTTGCAGGCGATGCTGAATCTCTTCCGCAACCTTACCGAGGTGCATATAATCACCGCTGCCCGTGGGACATTCAACCCGAAACTCCGGCCCGTAGAAGAGGTAGTAACGCTGCAGAGACTCGACGAGCAGGAAGTTGACGCACAGCCATATGGGACCCCTCCAATTGCTGTTGCCTCCAAAGAGACCGCTGTCGGCGTCGCCAGGTACGTAGCCGACCTTGAAGGTCTGGCCGTTCACTTCCATGGAGAAGGGATTTTCTTTGTGGTATTTGGACAAGGAGCGGATGCCGTGGTCACTAAGGAACTCGTCCTCATCCAACATGCGCTTCAAGATTTTCTCGAGTCTGCCCTTGCTGACAATGGACAAGAGCAGTCGGTTTCCTTTGCCGCGCTTTCGAATGCTGGCCATGTTTCTCTCGGCCAGATCCTCCCGGTTCTGCACAAACCACTCAACTCTTTTGCGAAATGAGGGCAGCTTGTTCAGCAGCTCTGGTTCCAGCGTAGCCGTGGCGTACAGAGGAATAAGGCCGACGAGAGATCGCACAGGCAATTGCTGGATCCAAGGGCCGCCCCAAGAGATGGCGTCGTAGTAGAAGCCGTCCTCCTCGTTCCAGAGCGACTTTTCGTCCTTGTGACCAGTTCTGAAGGTCATGGCATCACTAATGAAGATGAAGTGCTCAAAGAACTTGGCGGCGATGTCTTCGTAGATGCGACGATGCTTCGCTAGCTCGAGTGCGATATTCAACATAGATAAGCAGAAGAATGCCATCCACCCTGTGCTGTCTGCTTGTTCTAGCACGCCGCCCGTTGGCAGTGGCTCGGATCGGTTGAACAAGCCGATGTTGTCCAGACCCAGGAATCCACCTTCAAAGATGTTCTTGCCGTCCGTGTCCTTGCGGTTCACCCACCAGGTGAAGTTAAGCAGCAGTTTCTGAAACACTCGCTCCAAGAAGTCTAGGTCCTGACGCCCGTACATCTTTCTTTCAATCTTGAACACTCTAAATGTTGCCCAGGCGTGCACTGGCGGGTTGACGTCTCCAAAGTTCCACTCGTACCTGTGTCGACGTCAGTCAAGGCCAAATGTCAATCGTCCACTCTGAAACCATTGGGTGTACGCTTACGCTGGGAGCTGGCCGTTCGGGTGACAGTACCACTCTCGGGTAAACAAGTCGAGCTGCTTCTTGGCAAAGTCGGGATCGATCATGGCCAGGGGGATGCAATGGAAAGCACTGTCCCAGGCCGCGAAGAACGGATATTCCCAGGAGTCAGGCATGGACAAGATGTCATCGCAGTGCATGTGTCTCCACTGAGAATTCCGGACACCCATCCGATCGGGGGGAGGGGGAGGTGTGGCAGGATCGCCTTTGGCCCACTGATCCCAGATGAAGTGGTAGTGTTGTTTCGTCCACATCATGCCGGAGAATGCCTGTCGTTGGATGTTGCGCAGGTCGTCCGTCATGGGAAGCGGGCTCAATCGATAGTAGAACTCGTCGGCTTCTTCACGTCGCTTCTCGACAGTGTCATCGAACTCTTCCTCGTCCAAGTATGACATGTTCTTTCTGCTGAAGCGGAAACGAACAACTGCATATCAAGATTAGCCGGGAGGAACAGCGTGGTACACACCCTCATTCTAAGCATACCAGCACATTCTCCGGGGTTCACGCCTCCATCCTCGTTGAAGTTGAACCAGGCCGCCGACTTGGTACCAACCTTGGCGGGGTTGACGGCCTCCTTTTCGTTGTCGACGATGTATCTGTGAAAGGCATCTTTGACGTAGGGCTGTTTGTTCTCCTGATCATACAAGGATTTGAAGTTTGTGTCGTTTTCAGTAAACATCCATTTAGGCATCACATCCTGACCACTCGAGCCGACGCCCGGCGAGGGTGAGTAGTGCACAAAACGATCGCCGAGGCTGTGGTGCTTAGATTTGAGGGACAAGTCCGATTCCGCGGCAATGGATGGCTTCTTGTCTTTTGTCTCACGTCCCCAGCTCCACGTATTGCGAAACCAAACATGGGGGACAATGTGGAGCGGTGCTGGATCCGGACCTCGATTCCAGGCCGTGACTCGAAAGAGAAGCTCGTCCGGGTCGTCAGCTTCTTTGGCAGTCTCGATGAATATGTCCCAATATCTGTCCTCGTCGAATATGCCCGTATCAATGATTTGGTATTCCTGGTCAGTCTTGCCTCTTCGCGCATTTTCTTTGACCAGGTCCTCGTAGGGGAATTTTTTCTGCGGATATTTGTAGAGGAATTTCATGTAGGAGTGCTGGTGTTGTTAGTCTTGGCAACATCCGAAATTGTTTTTGCGCAGTTGGCTTTCTTACAGTCTACACAGTGTGATCAGCAATGCGCGGTAGGCTTCAAGGTTTCGCGATGTGACATGGAATACATACGGGGGTATTATCGAGGTGAAAATGGGCCTCTTTGACGCCTTCTCCATGGTTCCCTTGAGGGTTTGACAATCCGAAAAGGCGCTCTTTAAGGAAATCACTAGATACCGGGTCAATATGACGCAGCCTCCGGTGCAGGCCAAGCAGATCATGGGACGCACTCTTCTTCGTTCCAGAAGCTGAAGGCAATGTTTTGCAGCCCGTGGGTGTCACAAACACCGGCAATGCCATCTTCACCCCACCTGAAAGCTCTCGATCGGGCGTGTTCGTGAGGAAAGTCTGGTATTCACGGTCAGGAGAGGGTAAGTCCGGGCGAACGGGAGGAAGAAAGAGGGGTGAAAAAATGCATACGACTCCAAGCGTCTCCATCCGGGCTGTAATCTTCTCGCACTAGAAAAAAGCAGTCAGATGGGTGCGCTTATTTCCAGCGGTGAGCCAATTGCCTACCCGTGGCCCATTGCCGCTCGGCGACGTATGGCCCCCATTTTTTCCAATATTTGGATCTTTCACGATCTTCTTTGAGGCGCCTCTCCTCCTCGGTCAGGTACTCGTGGCCGTCAAAAACCACCATGGTGAGGAGGCGTGGCACGTTCAACAAATGACGGCAGGTGCAAGGAAGACGGAGCGAAGCTGCGCGTCGGGGGCGGTCTGCACCGTCACAGAGAACAAGGCAACGAGTGTTCGTCTAGTATGTGAGGGTTTCAGACGAGGAAGATGGAGTGAGGAGAAGAAGATCTAGAGGTGGACGTTGAGGAAAAGGTAGAAAGTCCGTTCACGGGAAGAAACGGCCACCACAAGGCAAAGGACGGGGAGCTTGTCGCAAGCTGGAGCTACTTCTCCGCACTAGCAGTCATGTCCGTCTCATCATCACTTCCTGCCAGCGTGGGGCGCGCTTTTTGTGCTGCCATTTATGAATGGCCGGGCCTGGCGGGGTGCCCCCTTATCGGGACCATCCAGCGCGACGACAGACCAATCATCCTGAACTGAAACGCGTGCATTATGGTTCCCGGTGTGTGTGTGCCATCGGCAGAGCAATCAAGTGAGGTGCTGCCTTGGGTGGATGACTTCCCGGAACGTAAAGTAGTAATTATAATAGTTGTTGACTTATCTTCTCCGCACTTGGGTCAAGAAAACCCCGCGTGGGGGCAGAGGTCATTTCCCATTTTTGCCATGTTCAACATGGATCGTTTCCGTTCAATGGTCTTGCTAATGGGCCTTCCAGGCGCCGCCAGTCGGGCAAAGATGACTGGCCGATGGTGGAAAAGAAATCAAGGCTAGAAGACAGGCAGACAGTGTCCGATGAAAACCAGCCTAGGACCTGGCCCTTGCCTCGAGCGCTGCTAGCGGCCGGTCATGCTCCGTGGTCCTCCGTCCTGCCCAGAGCTTCGCCCAACGACCAGCGACCAGCTCAGCCAATGGTAGGCCGGCGTCCCCTGGCCGTTGTCCATATTTGCTGCAAGCATGTGCGATGACGTCGTCCACCATCGGCAGCCATGCCCATGCCCTGGTGTCTCGGCTCAAGGCAGCCAGGCGTCTCCTGCGCGTAGCTCAGACTTGTCCGAGACAAAGGGAAAAGAAATACTATATACATACATACGTATAATAGCTCTGGAAGCTATTGATATCTGTTGCTACACTGCCGGATGGCTTTCCCACGTTGGTGCAACAGAGGACGTGTCGTTATATGCGCAGGCCAGGATTGGCAACAGGCATCGCTCGGCCCCCACGCGCAAGTCATGCCGCCAACTTTTCACAGGCTTTTTTCATTCTACGTGCTCTTTTTGCCGCTGCCCGACTCCCCAATCATCGCTGACTAAAGTAGTGACCTCGACGGCGCCGTTGGCAATCGCTTAGCAGTGGCTGTAGAGCGTCGCCTTTGTTGGATCATTGGGGCTATGGGGTGTCTTCTATTGGAATGGAACGCACATTGAAAAGCAGGAGCCGAGAGAGGTGAAGGGAGCGCAGAGGAGGTTCAGATGTGCTCAATCTGCCGCCGCGCAGATGTGACAGTGAATAGACGGACGTGCTGGACCGCCACGCTCGTCCGAGCTCGCGATACTTCAGTTGACGGGGAAATGTGAGGCTAGAGTGTAGTCATGCAAAATATAGCGAGCGATTTGTCTTTCTGTGCTCTTCAACTCAGTTTGAACGCCGTGCGGTGGTGTGGCTGGCACAATTGTCGGTGGCGTCGGTCGATTTGAACAAGCCCGAGTCATGGATCCAACGACGTCGAGCGGCGCAACTACACGATGAGAAAAGTATACAAAAACCCTGCCGATAGGCATCAATCTGGCTCAGTTCAAAGCAAGCAGCATCTGCGATGTGATGCCTCCCGCGTCATGGCTGCGCAATTCGTTGTGGCTCATTCCAGCTGTGCACCGGGATTTCGCGATGCTGCATCAGAATGCTGGCCCACCTCCACCTCTGCATACTCACATCCTTGTCGCCCATCGCCAGCCAAGACCAACCGACGACGACGACGACGACGACGCCAAGCTTTTCAAGGCACAGCAAAACACACCCTCTCTCGCCCACTCGCTCCGTATTGCACCGCCTCCCGATCACCTTGTTCAGCCATAATGTCTGCGTAGCTCGGCCGTGGCTCTTATCTTGCCTAGATTGAACAGCCGCCGTCCTCGCAGATATTTTATCACGCCCAATCGGCCCCCCAACGACTCCCGACTCCTGACCCTTACCTATCCAACTGTCCTCCAAAATCCCCCCTCCCCCCTCCCCCCTCCACGAAGCAAACAACAACAACAACAAGACCATGTCGGACGTTGTCTCTTTGTTGCGCCGGCTCGTCCTCGAATCTCCTCCCGGGGAATGGGCACTCAATTGCCTTCGCGAACTGCTGATTGGCGCCCTTCGCCAGGGTCCTGTGCCGCAGCATGTGGCCTTTGAGATGGACGGCAACCGCCGCTACGCCAGGAGTCACCGGATGGAGACGGTAGAAGGTCATCATCGCGGCTTTGAGGCTCTCGCTCGGGTACGAAGCTATCCCACTTATCTGACGTTCGTTGAGCATAATCTGACTTTGCTCCCTCCGTCTTGCAGATCATGGAAATCTGCTACAAGTGCGGCGTCAAGGTCATCACCGTCTTCGCCTTTAGTGTCGAAAATTACAATCGGCCCAAACACGAGGTGGAAGGGCTCATGCAGCTGGCCAAAGTCAAGCTTGAACAGCTCACCACCTACGGCGACATCCTGGACCGCTACGGCGCCAGCGTACGCGTTCTCGGACAGCGCGAGATGCTTCGAGACGACGTCCTCCAAGTAGTCGACAAGGCCGTCGCAAGAACCAAGCACAACAACAAGTTCCGTCATTTCCCTCGCAACACCTCCCGTCACCGCCCCAGCTAACAACCAGCCCAGGACGGTCCTCAACATCTGCTTCCCCTATACATCCCGCGCCGAGATCACAACCGCCGTCCGCTCCACCGTCCAAGACTTCCTCGACCCCCCTCCGCCGCGCAAAACGCCCTTTTCGCCTACACGCATCCGCCAGAAAGTCTTGTCCTCTCAGCTTCTCAGCTCGCGTCAGTCGCTCCCCACCATCCAAGATGAGGACTCCCCCGACAAGAAAGGCCCCGACGACGACGACGACGACGACGAGGCCTCGTCCTCGTCCACGACGCTGTCGCCCGATTCTCCTCCGCCGCGCACCTCCTCCACCCTGTCCAACCCCGACACCATCACGGCCGCCCTCCTCGACGCACACATGTACACGGCTGCAGACCCGCCCCTCGAGCTCTTCATCCGCACCAGCGGCGTCGAGCGCCTCAGCGACTTCATGCTCTGGCAGTGCCACCAGAACACGCAGATCTTCTTCATCGACTGCCTGTGGCCCGACTTCGATTTGCAGCACTTCATATGGGTCATGCTGGAGTGGCAGTGGCGCCAAAAGGAGAAAGAGCGCCTGCACCCCGTCACAGTCAAAGAGGCGCGTTTTGAGAACTAGCCCGTGTCGCTGCTCTGCCGTTCTATTTTCCCCGCTCCCTCCCCCCCCCCTTTGATACCCATGCTGCATGGATCACCATAGCCTTGCTTATAATACAAGATTGTTTCGCCTGTGAACATCAATGTCACCATGTGCCAAGTCTCAGTACGGGAACCAATAAAGGTAGTGCCCATCCCGACGCTTCCACAGGGTCAAGTGACGTTTCCCCCGTAATAAAGTCGCTGTGGTGCGCTTCGTTTCCGGCTGCCCAATAACTCATTCAAGATACATATACACGTGCCGATGCATGCACGACAAGAACCCGTCTACTTTCCCAACACCGTGCCAATGCCCGCCCAAAAACGCCAAAGAATGCTTGCCCCCCCCCCGTGTCGGACTACCGGCTTGGTTTCTTCCCGCCCATTTTTAACCGTTCTTTGCAGTCTTCGCAGTACCATTTCGCTGTTTGTGTTAGCATACTGATGTGATAGGTGACCCAGGAGGGTAGGGGCAGGAAACGAGGTGCTTCGAGAGCGAGTGTTCAACGACACGGGGATATCAAATACGTACTTTTTGAGCCGGGCGCGACCTTCAGCCCAACGCAAGCGAGATGGAACCATTCGCGCTCGCAGCCATCGGCGTCGCAGGCCACCATCTCGCCATAGCTCACACTATTGCAGTAGCAGTACGTGGGTTCGTCGCCGTCGATGTCGTCGTCGTCGTGCAGGCTGCTTGTGCTGGCGTCAGTGTCGCCTGCGCGAATCTGCATAAGGGACTGGGCGACGGAGCCGTTCCGTTTCTGTGCTTGAGCTTTCTTGCTGTGGGCTGCTCCGGCCGCGCCTTCGTTGCTCCGCGATGGCCTGATGCGACTGGCTGCTTCTTGGAAGGTAGCGATGGCCGGCGTGGATGGTTTGCTGGCTCTGCCACTTTTAGTGGTGACGGTGGGCGGGAGCGGGAGCTGCGGTGGCTGGGCTTCGGGTTTGTCGCTGCTTTCTTCGGGCTGGTGGTTGTCTTCTTTGGGGACTACGGGAGGCGGCGATGTGGGTGGGATGACTGGCCTTTCGCCTTCTTGCTTGATGGGATCGGGTGCTTTGGACGCGTCGTCGGCTTCTGTTGCCGGCTCTGATTCTGTGCCGGCCTCAAGGGGCCTATTTGTGGGTATATCCTCTGGCGACTTTGGTAAAATTCCATTCGTTTTGTGCGCCGTGGTCGATAGTACCGGTGGTCGTGAATTTCCGTTTTCTGCGTTGGATGGCGTCGAAATCTGCCCCGCGCGCGAAGATGCTGGGTGAGGTGCGCCGGTCGGTGCTGGAGACGCCCGAGACTCCGATTTGGGCCCAGGCAGAGCTCCTAGTAGAGGCGACGAAATGGCTGAAGGCGAGATTCCGTTTCTGGGAAGCATTGATGGGTCAGTATAGGAGCAGGTGTGAAGTCTTTGGGCTTTCTTGGCTAGGAAAATGATGGAGCAAGTATACACACCTCTTCTTGTTCTGCCCGCTGCTGGTGGGCAACGCTTTTCGCTTCTTCTGTCCGTCCGGCGCTGGTGTCCCACGAGGACTGCTGGTCTTCGTTTTAGGAGCGCCGCTGCCATTGCCAAAGATCTGGCTCATGGCACCGACTGCAGGGGTAGGACTGGCAGTAGAAGCGCTGACATTATTACTTGTACCATTTGTCGGCTTCTCCGCTTTCCGTCTCTTCGGGGGATGGGAGCCGTTTGTGGATGACGCTGATATCCCCAGACCGACGCTATTGCCGTCGGCGGCGGCGGCGGTGGCGGCAGCAGCAGCGGTGGCGGCAGCGGCAGCGGCAGCGGCGGCAGCGGTTTTCCGTGACTTGGCACTTTTCTTGGTGCTCTCCCTTTGCCGCCCTTCAAGGTCGTCGGCATCCGAGTCTTGATGCTGGTTTTTGAGATTCTTCTTGGCCTGCAGAGCTTGCTTCCGGGCGTCGCTCCTGGCAGCTGCCTCTTCAGCGAGGGCCTGAGCCGCAGCGGAGATGGCAGCGGCACCATCGCGACGAACCCGTTCGGTATGTGACGCCTTGCTGCCCGACCGATTCTCTGGGTAGGCCCAGTGTGTAGTGCTGCCCCATTTGGCCTCATCGCTAAATTCTTTCTCCAGGTAGGGCCACACATCATCGACACGTGCCAACTGTCTCTGGAGAGCTTCGTTGGCCGTCGAGAGGACGTGATTCTTTTCGTCGAGGGAGGTGAGCATCTCCTGGATCTTGACGGCTATTTGTCTGAAGAGCTGTCGACGCGGAACATTGGAAGCATCGAAGATGCTGGTCGGGCCAGTCACGCTGGAGCCGTCAAGCGAGGGGGCTGAAGGGGCCGTTGCCGTCACTTGATTCGAGGCAGCGCCACTTGAGCTATTCTGTGCGCTCATGGGGGCGGAGCCCAAAGCCGTAGCGCTCGACGCATCGTTGTGGTTTCGAGGCTCGGGAAGAGGTGAGTCTGCCGCAGCTGCCACGAGCTTGAAGAGCTGCTCCTCGGGAGCGAAGATCTTGGCGTCGACTTCTTTGAGCAGCGTGAAATGGCGAACAAGCTCTTTGGGCAGCGCCGCCATTGTATCGGCAAAGTGCGTGATGGCAGGATAGATCTCGATGGGCTGATTGCCCAAGGATCTGCCGTTAGCAGAATGCCTGGTCTTTCCCGAGCGCCCATTGTTATTCGAGTTTCTAGGGGGATTCGTTCTTGTCTGTCGAGCGGGTTGCGACCTGCGATGCGCTGGTGTTTCCACCGCGACCGGGGGCTTGGCAGACCTCATGGTGTGCCTGCCTCAGCTGAGAACCGCGTGAATCAGGCGTTTGGCACGGCTCAGAGGGCTGAAGACCAGTCGTGAGCGGAGGGTCGAAGACAGTCGGTCGCGATGGGCGGTCGTGGTGGGAAATTTCGTCTTGTCGGTCGACGGCAAAGGGAGCAGGTACTTTAGTGGACGAAGAAAAGTAGAAAAGTAGTGGGTAAAGCAAGTCGACTCGAAAAAAGTACAGCTCTACACCATTGTAGTGACTACATCAAGAACTGCAGGCGTGGGATATCACAACAGATGCAAAAGCTAGGGTCAAGTCGGGCTGGGGGGTGGGAGAGCTGGGCGAGCGCGGGACCGAGGAGACGATGGAGTGATGGATTGCTAGCACTGCTGCTTCCGCGGCCGCTGCTGCTGCTGTTGCCATAATATGATCCCATGGGATTTGGGGTATTTCTCCGTCCGGCCTTGACACCGGACCCAGTGTTTCTCCCCCAGCCCTGGGCTGTCTTTCCGTGTGATTGGCCAGGCTGGGAAATCGAGCCGCCGACTCCGCGGTTCCTCTGATGCCTTGTTCGTTATCTTATCGCGATAAATTTAATTTCGTCATTGGCACAAATCGCAATGCGCTGACACCTGAACCTCACTGGTCGGAGATCTTGCGCATCGACTTTTTGACCCTGAAAGACTGTGCACTGCGCATTGCAGCACGATTTCGGCAAGCGTTGAAACAATGTAGACAGCAAGGCGCGGGCAGCAGAAAATGCGGGTGACTGCGACCGTGAACAGGGCGGGGAGAAGCTCCAGCCAGCTCGTGGCCCCTCGTCATCCCTGATCGCAGAACCAGCCCATTCGATATGGCGGTCGGTAATGGCGCTGACGTGCTTTCAATCTTGTTTGATCGTGTCTACCTACCTAGACAGCCACGAATACATCCACGACTACATTGATCACGAGATTTTCCCATTGTTAGGGGCTGGCCATGTGTCTCAATTTGCCTCAATCTGTCCCAATGCCTCTTCAAGATCTGTCCGTCTTCTGTCCGTCTGAAGATGATTGTGCTTTGGCGGGTCATGTTTGCGGACACTGCACGGCCATAGATGATGCAGCGCGGGGGCCGTAGCCGTATCAGTGATAAGATTACCATATCATTTATCAGCAAAGCCGGAAGTAAACAGCTAACGAAGTTGCCGTGTTGGACATCACATACCCGCATTTGATCATTTCAAATGAACCTCGCAAGATCTTCACAGCTATGTGCTGTGTGAGAACTTCGTATATTTATGATGTTTCTCTAACACGGGTGATACATGGACATTTGTGACCATGCTGGAAGCCTGTTTTGAGTAAGCCAAAAAAAAACCTTTGTGGCCCAAGGAAAACAGGAGATCAGTAAGTGCACGTGAAAAAGACGAAGGAGTTGAATTATCCTGCTCCGAGATGAATAGCGGCTTCCCTATCAGTGAAAAGTATTACCTGTCGAGTCCTGGAATTGCATTGGTGTCTGCTTTCACAGAAAATACCTTTGAGCTTGTTCTCATGCAAATACCGGGGTGCCATTTGGTTCTTCAGAGTTGAAATTCGCAAATCATGCTGCGCTGCCGCTACAAAAAATAGATCTCCTCAAGCTTTTGTTGGCGTAAAATGTTCCGCATTCAAATGACGCAGTGAAGTGTCATAGTCTTAAGGGTCATCTTGCTCCAAGGAATATCAAGTTTCAAAAACTGAGCTCAAGCTGGAAAAGTGCTGGGAACTTGTCGAGGACTCACATATAGGTCTATCACTGAACAGACTAATGTAATATTTCAAAATTCATTTTCGGGATTTTGGGAAGCATAGCTCTCCATCTGGCGTATCTGGCTTTCTACTTACGTGCCATTTCAACAACTCTTACTGGAATATGCCGGAGCCACGCTGCTCTATGAACTCCTCATGGCAGAAGCTGTTTCTAGCTTCGTTATGTACTTACTAAAAATAGTCCTTCACTCTCGGTAGAGTTTGAGCCAGACGCAAGTAGCTGGTCGGGCTTGTCTGGTGTTATCTCCTCCATATTGCTTACGATAGCAAGAGAGTCGCGTGGCTGGGACGTCTTTACATTTTGTTGCATCTTGACGACTTAACTTGATTCCTGTCGAAAGTAATTATCAGCCATCAAATCTCCTCGCGTGACGATTCAGATGTCGATCGTAGTTATGGCAACTCCTAAATAGCAAGGTTCCAATCAGTACCGCTCGGCTCAAAATTGACTGCGATTAGCGTAATCAAGACAGCATGTATGTGCCCTGCTTTCAATTCTCCTATTGTGAATTGGTCTTAACAATGCGCCATTTGTGTTGAGCACAGAGTGATGAAGCTTGGCTCGGGGTTCGTGCGTCTTTTTCGGTGTTCAGTATAGGTTCTCATGGAATGTTTCGTATCTTGCAGCCAAGAAGCAGATGTCACGCAGTTCTCTGGGGCCCTCTCAGTCCAGAGACCTTCAATAGTTTGTGCATAGTAACAAGAGCCAAAAACTCCGCCTCGGATACTTAATGGTACTTGGTTTCTCTACTTTAAAGAACTTTAGGTTCTTGCCGTACTTCAGACAGTCCTGTGCACGTGATCAGCACAGGCATAGAGTTACGACACATTGACTTCATGAAGTACTTGGCAACTTTAGCACCAAAAGCTGGTCACCTGCCATGCCTTAGCAGGTGAATGCTCGTGGTAGTACAAACACGGACTGCACAGCCCATGTTACCAAGAAGACTTTCGTCTGGCGCAGAACTCTGATGTATTATCTTGAAGCATTACCCGGGATTCTGGCAGAGAACAGAGCTCGAGGAGTTGCGAAAATCTGAGAATGTTCACTGAAGCTGTGCAGCAACTTAGCAAAGTATGGGGTGGATACAAATCATCACACCAACAAGGAGGTCGGGTCAGCCGGATGTCTTACAATAGCGGTTTTTATCGGTGCCCACATCATGGGGTTGACTGCGACACAAAGCTTTTCTTTACCCCGCCCTCGGATATCGGGATTCGAGCACTCTCTCTGGATCAGCGGAACAAGGTTTTGATTGTATTTCCAGGTATGCGCATGTGTAAGCAGAGCCTTTCCATGCTGTAATAGGGCTGGAAAATTGGCAGATTATTGGCTGGCAGCCCAAGCAACCAAGAAGACTGCTGATTCCGGGATCATTGTATCCAAAACTAGGAGCTACGCTGCATTCGTATTTGTCGTTGCTGTCGGATCGATGTTGACGCACGATGTTGCATCGGTAGGCCGTTGATACCGAGCTCCACATGGATGCGGATTTCGCTTATTTCATTCGGTTCTGGAGCTGTCTACCCCACGCAACAATGCTCTCCATGTTCGGTAACGCCGCCGCTTGCTTTTGGCGGTTGGATCGCGTTGATTGAGGTCTCAAAACTGGTGCGTCCCCACGCCACGCCTCGCATTCCATACAAGAACAAGAGCACTGGTTCAATCGCGGAATACGTTGAAGGCCACAGCCTACTAGACGTCTGGGTGCCAGAAGATGCCGGTTCTGAGACTCAGATAGACGCGGGCCACCAGGGTCACGGGGTTTCGAAGCCACGAGGGGCTCCTAGC
This sequence comes from Aschersonia sp. MBC 735, assembly GCA_030783925.1. NCBI lineage: Eukaryota > Fungi > Ascomycota > Sordariomycetes > Hypocreales > Clavicipitaceae > Aschersonia > Aschersonia sp. MBC 735. The sequence continues at coordinate 39,468 of JARJRV010000266.1, read as the reverse complement.
CCACATCTCTCTAAGAAAGCTACGACTTCTGTTCATGCCCAATCTGGCACATGATTTGCACATGAGCGCGGCAGACCGGCATCTTCCCAACGAGAGTATTGGAATGCATCGCAGGGCGAGAAAGGGGACAAGAGAATTTTTGCAGCAACGACCCATGCACTCGTGAACAAACTGGTGGATCAGCTTCAGGCTGCTGCGTTACACATCGGCGATGGTGAAAAAGGAAAAACAAGTTTGACTGGCCACGTCACGGTGCGCGTCCAGTTTTCGTTACCATATCGAAACGTCAATACAGCATCATAGTTAAGTCCGCACGACATCATAGGTAGATACGAGAGAGGTGGGGTCGTCAGACGAACGCAAAGGGCCTGGGATTTTCATGTCACAGACCTCGGAGGTCAGGGAAGAGGAGCTGGAATGCGATTTGTGTCCCTCCATCGTGACCTTTGCTCCGGCGCCAGGGTTCTGTCCATCTTCTCCGCGTTTGTCGCTCGGGACAAAGGGGCAAAGGGTATATTACTCAAGAACGCTCAGTCATAGGGCCAGGCCAGGTGACATCAAAGGCTCGAGGTAAAGAAGGGAAGTATGGAACACTGACGTGGAGAGTGTTTCAACCCCCGCAGCTAGCATGGTACGCAAAGTGGTGCTCACAAAGTGGTTGCAGAAAGGGACAAGCAGATTGCCATGACACATTTGGCGCAACAGGCTGGGGCGCGATGACAACAGGCTGCTCACATGGGCCCCAGTCCTGCGAGTTTCCATTACCCAATTCCGCCATCTGCGAAGCTAATGGCGCGCTAGCTGGCTTGTTTGCACATTGACTGCCCTGCCGGGTCCCACCAGCCTCCTCAGATGGCGCAACGCGACCCTGGCCTGGGCTGCATTTGCATTTACATGCAGCTCGCTTGCACTGACAGACACGATGCAGCCGCCAAGAAGTCTAAGCCTCGATATTTTTACGAGCCGGATGATCAAGTCGCCCGAGCCCATTCTACTTTTTGATAAGAAAGCTAGGCGTCCGTCTTTTTCTTCCCCAGCTCTGGCTGCTTCCTTTGTCGGCTTCAAACTCAATTTGCCGACGCTAGCCGCTGATTCGCTGAAGCTCGTTCTGATGACTCAACCTGCAACTCTCGCCACGACTCGCGCCTGAAAGCTTCTCGTTTTTCTTCATCAACCCCGCAAAAGAAACATTTCTCTCCCTCTCTCTCTTGTCCTTTGAGGAGCTCTTCGTTGTTGCTTACACAGCCCTTCCGCGGGAAAAAAAAGCAACAGTAGCTCAGACGCCTTTTTTTAAGCCGGGACCCTTACCTAAGAACATTTATATGGCTGCACCTCACGAAGCCGGGCATCACCGTGTGCCTGACTTCGACGATCCCAGAAGACAGACCATGGCTCGAACAAATTCACCTTTTACTCCCTCTGAAAGCGGATCGCGATCATCTTTTTCGTCGGTTCGAGAAAATGACGACGGCCTCGCTCAGACCTTCACTCGCTCCAAGGTCTCCTCGTACATTGATGCTCCTGAAGAGGTTTTCGACGAGTCCCCCGTGGCCGAGATTGCTGGCGTGTCTTTCCAGCCGCCTTTGACGCAACCTCATAGCAGGCTGCACGGCTTTTGGTGTCCCCCAGATAGCTTCAAGGGCTGGAAGGAAATCCCACTCAAAGGCAAGGCTGCCAGCCGGAGTTGCGAGGACTTTCGCAAGCTGGGTGCCACGTGGGAATCGCCACCAGCCTCTCCTCAACTGCCAGCAAAGAAGCGGAAAAGCTCGCAGACTGTCGGCAAGTCCTTCTTGGAAAGCCTTCCTAGCGAAGTTCTGGGTGAGTACATGACGTCGCCTGCATGATCGTTTTAGGGGCCAGTGAACCAAAGCTCACGCTCCTCAGCCTCTGTGATAGATTTACTGGTCGTCGAAATCCCACCTGCTGGTCTGACCACGCGCAACACCGATCTCATGGCGTTACTGCTCACCTCTCGAACTATCCATGCATCCACCCTCGAGACCTTGTACAGGCACATCACCATCCCGCACTCTCGCATCTTCCGCAAATTTCTCACTACGATTTCCAAATATCCTGCTTTGGCGACCATTGTACGGCGCCTCGACTTCAGCCATTTCAATCCGTCCATGCTCTTTGCAACGGCCAGCGAACGTGCTCAGACTCAGAACTTGACCACTCAAACTCTTGCTCAGTGCCTCGAACTCACCCCATTTTTGAGAGAATTTCTGGCCCAAGAGTACGTTGATACTGATTTGGGGGTTCCGGTGCTACGAAAGCTGTTTTTTGGCTTGTCCCAACTGAATGCGTTGGATTTCTGTGGTTGTTCATCCTTGAGCTTCAAGATCTCATTCACCACTATTCTGTACGACCCATGGCCCGACACACTCCCGATCACCCGATTGTCATTCCACAAGTGTTTGAGTCTTCCGCCGGATGTGTTCAAAACCATTCTGCCCCGACTGCACAGTCTGACACATCTGGACGTTGCTGGTACACGGATCACAGGTGATGCGTTGCATAGTATTCCCGAGTCAGCCACATTGAGTCACTTGAATCTTGCCAAGTGCAGGGAGTTGTCCTCGCAGTCGGTTTTGAAATTCGTCACATCTCATCCAGCCGCGAGCGCCTCTTTGGTGTTTTTGAGCTTGGCGGCAGACCCTACAACACATCTCTTGCTGGGAAAGGAAGATGTTGATAATCTTCTGCCGAAATTGCCCAGATCCTTGAAGTCTCTCAATCTTCGCGGCAGTCGAATGGAAGCATCTCATATGCCAGAGCTTGTACGGCTGGCCCAAAGCCTGGAAGAACTTGCCGTTGGACGTGGATTGGATATGAGCGATGTCGAAAACCACTTACTCAGAGGCGACTCGCCGCATACCTTGCGCTATCTTGATATTTCAGATACCGAAACCATCATTCGCAGCAACAGCAACCTTTTAGGTCCCACCTCAGCACCATTATATGTGATCGAAATGGGTGAGCGGGCATACGAAACAGCTGCCAAGGTCAACAAGAATTTCCAACGCGCCGGCTGGTCTGCCAAGGAGTTTGGCAGCCGATACTGGTTAGTTCGCAACAACCCACAGGAAGCGCCGAGAGACAGCGGTGCCCGACGCTGGAAGATGGGAGCAGAGAGCTGGGGCATGTGGAAGATCCCTGTTGCGAACGCCGAAGTCGGAGGCGTGTATGGATCTTTCATGTTCGGACGCCGACTTTGACCCATCTCGGTTCTCGATGAGGGACCCGATCCTGAAAGTCATGTGTCAATGATATTCTGCTCCGCGGGGGACTGCTGGCGTCAGTTGTTCCTTTATTTCCTTTTCTTCCTCTTCCTTTTGCCGGGTCATCCCACATCAGCGCGGAGTTTGGAAAGATTGAAAAGCTTTTTGCAAAGAATTGCGTTCAATGAATGGTAACCCCTCATGTTCTGATCTCATGGAACCTCTTGAACGGTTGGGAAGAAGGCAAGATTGACTTCATAAATGACACGTTCGCATCATTCTTGCTATTGTGCATATTGCAGGGCAGATTTTCCTTGCAACTCACACTGTAAAGCTAAAACTCTGTGTTTTGGATATGTGTTTGTCAAGATACCTAGTGCAGAACTTAAAGGACATGATGTAAATTCAGCAGCTCACAGTCAAAACACCTTTCAAATGACCGAGAGATAACGCCTATCTCGTGCATATTGCGGACTGGTGTGACGAGCATAGCTTGCCTTTTCCACCCCAAGTACGAAGTATTCTATCTCAATTTCATTGTCTGACGCGTGAATACCTACCTTAGGTACCTATCGCGTCATCTCATCAACGAGGTACAGTCCCTCCAGGTAATTCCGACCCAAAATGTATGCGATATGAGGCAGAGATGGGTCGGAATTACCTGGGACCCACTGTACATGTGTGGGTCGTTTTTCATGTCTCCTGCATGAAGATGTCTGGGCAGACCCCATACTTCCACGTGACCCTGATTTCTCGTACCTCGAACCAACCTCATCCACTTAATCCCTTCCTAGCTTCCATGACGAAGCGTCCATCTCCGTTCCATTTGATCGACCGGCATTTCCAGACCAAGGTTCCTCGGCGAGTCTCGGTGATAGGACGCCCAGTATGGCGCCGAAACAGGACACCCCTTTCCGCTCGGCGGACATGAGCATGGTGCAACTGTATGTTTCCAATGAGATTGGCAGAGAAGTCGTAACGGCTCTTGGTGAGCTTGGACTCTGCCAGTTTCGAGACGTAAGCCTGCCCTGAATTTCACGTCTTTGCATCATGTAATGCTCTTCGGGACCACTGATTTGTTTCCGGTCGATCGGTAGTTGAACGAAGACGTCAGTGCTTTTCAGCGCACCTATACTCAGGAGATTCGCCGGCTCGATAACGTCGAACGACAGCTGCGTATGCCAAGTCAATCCTCGCGCGCGCGACCGAAGTCTAACCGTTACCAGGATATTTTCACGCTCAGATGGAAAAGGCCGGGATATCGTTGCGTACACTCGATCTCGACGCAGAACGGCTCGCGTCACCGTCGACGTCTGAGATTGACGAGCTGGCTGAGCGAAGCCAAAAGCTTGAACAGCGTATTTTTGCTCTTAATGACAGCTACGAGACTCTCAAAAAGCGTGAAGGCGACCTCACTGAATGGCGCTGGGTATTGCGGGAAGCTGGCAGCTTCTTCGACCGGGCTCACGGGAGTGTTGAGGAAATCCGAGCCTCGACAGACAACGACGACGCCCCACTCCTCTCCGACATTGAACAACATCGCGACGCGCCTGAGGTCGAGCGATCATTCTCTGGGATGAACATTGGATTTGTGGCGGGCGTCATTGGTAGGGATCGAGTGGCTGCCTTTGAGCGCATTCTCTGGCGCACGTTGCGTGGTAACCTGTACATGAACCAATCTGAGATCCCCGAGCCATTGGTCAATCCGACAAATAATGAGACCGTCCACAAAAATGTTTTTGTCATCTTTGCACACGGCAAGGAGATCTTGGCCAAGATTCGCAAGATCTCCGAATCTATGGGCGCCGATGTGTACAACGTGGACGAGAACAGCGATCTTCGACGCGATCAGATCCACGAGGTAAACAACCGCTTGCAAGATGTGCAAAATGTGTTGCGAAACACACAAAGCACTCTGGAGGCGGAATTGAAGCAGATTTCACAGTCACTTTCAGCCTGGATGGTTCTCATCGCCAAGGAAAAGGCCGTGTATAGTACGCTCAATTTGTTTTCATATGACCGCGCCCGAAGAACTCTCATCGCGGAAGCCTGGTGTCCGACCAACGATATGCCTTTGATCAGGTCTACTCTGCAGGACGTGACGAACCGAGCTGGTCTTTCCGTCCCCTCCATCATCAACGAGATTCGCACCAACAAGACACCGCCTACATATCTCAAGACGAATAAGTACACGGAGGGATTCCAAACAATCGTCAACGCCTACGGCACTGCAACGTACCAGGAGGTCAACCCAGCCATACCGGTCTTCGTCACCTTTCCTTTCCTCTTCGCCGTCATGTTTGGAGATTTTGGCCATGCCGTCATCATGTTGTCCGCTGCTCTCGCAATGATCTACTGGGAAAAGTCGCTGAAGAAGGTGTCTTTTGAGCTCTTCGCTATGATATTTTACGGTCGATACATTGCACTCGTGATGGCGGTCTTCTCGGTCTTCACTGGTCTTATCTACAACGACGTCTTTTCCAAGTCTACGACGCTTTTCGCGAGTGCCTGGGAATTCAAACAGCCTCCGGACTGGAAGCCCGGCGCCACAGTCTCGGCCCAGCTGAACAATCATGGCTACAGATATCCTTTTGGTCTCGACCCGGCATGGCACGGAACCGAGAACAACCTGCTGTTCAGCAACAGTTACAAGATGAAGATGAGCATCATCCTTGGCTGGGCGCATATGACTTTCTCTCTATGTTTCTCGTATATCAATGCCAAGCACTTCAGGAAACCCATCGATATTTGGGGCAACTTCATCCCTGGTATGATTTTCTTTCAGTCCATCTTTGGCTATCTTGTCATCTGCATCATATACAAGTGGACAGTCGATTGGAACAATCCCGACCCAGCCATTGGTGGAGCGCCTCCCGGCCTTCTCAACATGTTGATCTACATGTTCCTCCAACCGGGGAAACTGGACATGCCATTATACAAGGGCCAGGCCTTTGTGCAAGTCGTCTTGCTTCTTTTGGCTTTCGTCCAAGTGCCCGTTCTCCTTTTCCTCAAGCCGTTCTATCTCCGCTGGGAGCACAACCGGGCCCGCGCCAAGGGTTATCGGGGCATTGGCGAGACGTCTCGTGTGAGTGCGCTAGATGGCGATGAGGAAGGCGATGGTCTGGCCAACGGCGGCCATGGTCACAGTTTCGACGACGATGGCGAAGGCGTTGCTATGATCTCGCAGAACATTGACCAGGAACACGAAGAATTTGAGTTTGGAGAAGTCATGATCCACCAGGTCATTCATACCATTGGTACGTCCGACAGTGTCTCCTGTAAAACTCCACAGAGTTCGCTAACCTCGAATTCCAGAATTTTGTCTAAATTGTGTTTCGCACACGGCCTCATATCTCCGTCTCTGGGCTCTGTCGCTTGCTCACCAACAGCTCAGCAACGTGTTGTGGGACATGACTCTGGGCCGGGTTTTGTTGTGGGATGGCGTTCTTGGCGTCATCGGCATCGTGATCGGTTTCTACCTGTGGTTCTTCCTCAGTAAGTTGCTGCCCTTTCGCAGATTGGAGAGGCTTGTCCACTGGCTCTATCTTGCTGACACGGTGCGTGCGCAGGCATCGCTATCCTGGTGTGTATGGAAGGCACCAGCGCCATGTTGCATTCGCTGCGGCTGGCGTGGGTCGAGTCGTTTTCCAAGTTTGCCGAGTTCGCCGGATGGCCGTTTGCTCCCTTTTCCTTCAATACCTTGCTGGAGGAGTCGGAGGATCTGAAGGAGTTTCTAGGTTGAGCATGGGGTAGATTCGGTGCCCAATGTACTCAGTAGCTGCTGCTCCCTGTCTCTCTAGTCTGTAGACGTAGATAATTCTCATCATGGTCAACACATCATAATATCACCTCTACCGTCAGTGTCACGTCTTGCTCATCATTCACGTGCCAACACCACATCGAGTACACATCACAACAGTATCAGTGCGCCGTCTAATTTCGCTGGCACTTTCGATTCGATAAGTCCCACACATGTGAAGCCACTGTACTGAACAAGACGCCTTCACCCCCACAACGGCGCCGTCACCTCCACGCCCCTTTCCACCACAGCCCTCACCCTATCCGCAAACACCTTGTTATTACACTCGACATCCAGATCCTCCAGCCACACCGTCGCAGCCATCTTGTCGACCTTGATCGCCACGCCCGGCACAGGAATCCCCAGCTTGTGCAGCCGCTCCACCTCTGCTTTCTGCCACGCCTCCGTCTCCTGATCGGGACGGTGCGACGCCCGTGGCACATCCACGGGCGACACGTTGTCAGCGCCAAACTGGGCCTCGAGGAACCAGAAGAGCCGTTCGAGCCGGTCGGTAGGAGAGGGCCGCGCGTGCGGGTTATCGTGCGTATGCGTGTGCGAAGAAGACGACCGCTTCACCGCCGCAGGGGAGCTCTCGACGCCGAACAACACCGCCATGATGGAGTCGGCAATGCCATCGTTGAGCATGTTCGCTTCCCACTCTAGGTCTACTTGGCCCGTGGGGCGGTACCGGACCGTGACGCACCCCATGACGAGGTACGCCGCGACGAGGGATGGAATCTCCTCGTCGGCGGGCTCGACTTTGCCGTTGGCGGGGGGGGGTTCTTGGCGGCGCATCTCGGGCAGTTCCTCGACGGCGCCAAACGTGCCCTCGAGGGCCCATTTGATGAGGTCGATGCCGGCCGCGCTGAGGGTCAGGCGTTGCTTGCATGTGATGGAGGTGGTGTTGAGGCCGGCGTACTCGCGCAGGTCTTCGGGCGCCATGAGGGAGAGCTTGAAGTCGTTTTGGACCAGGACGCCCGTGACGAGCGGGGCGGACGAGGTGTCGGTTGTGTCGAGGGGGGGAGGGATGGAGGCGAGCTTGCCGACTACTTTGGCGAGCTTGTCGGCCTTGAATGGGATGCGGAGCTCTTCGCAGTTGCGGGGGGAGTAGACTTTGACTTTGGTGGTTTTGTTGGCGTTGAGGGATAGGAGCTTGGACTTGAGGCGCATCATGTTGTGCTGTTCGCCGTGGACGAGGATCTGGACCAGGAAGTTAGTGATGTTTTAGTGAGTGCTCAGTGTGGTGGTGTTTTGGGGGAACTGTGCTGTTTGTAGACATGTACAAGGGGTCACTTACGACGACGGGTGCCGATACTTCCTCGATGAACTCGCGGTTTTCGACGCCGTCTACGTGTGCGGCAAACGAGTACTCGGCTACGCTGCAACGACGGGGGATGAGCGCCCTCTCTGCCTCTCCCCCTCCTCCGCCTGGTGCCCTTCGCCCAGCGCCGAGGTTGCGAGACATGACGGCCGGGATCTGATCGGGCTCCTGCATGACTTGTCGGGCCATGGTGCCCTCGACGCTGTAGCCCGTGATGATGACGCCGTTCTTCTCACTGGGCGCCCATCGCTCGAACAACTCCCTGCTGACTCCGCTCTGCAGCATACCGGGACTGGCCAGCATGACGCACCCGCCCACGTCGTCGAAGCGGTCCAGGTTCTTCAGAGACCGGATGTACTTGAAGTCCCAGGGGCCGCCTTTCCCAGCGCTGTCGCCGCTGGCCTCGGCCTCGGCCATGCGCTCCCGAAACAGACGCTTGATGTTGTCATTCATCGCCCCCACGTACGTCTGGTACACGATCATGCACTTCCTCGCCAGGTTGCTCGCGTAGTAGATGGGGTACTTCCGGAACTCGGGGTGCTTGCCCCAGTACTCGTCCAGGATGAGCAGCAGCTCCTGTGCCCGCCCAAGAGCAAACACGGGAAGCAGTGCACGCCCGCCTCTGTTCAGGATGCCCGTGATGGACTTCATGAGCGCCTGCTCGCGCTCCAGCCGGGGCACGTGAGACGCTATGCCGTACGTCGACTCGGTGATGAGCACGTCAATCTTGACGCCCTTGGGCACCTCTGCCGAGACGAGGTGACGGTCCTGTTCGCGGGAGTAGTCGCCCGTGAAGAAGATGTTCAGGCCGGCGATCTCGATCAAGAACATGGCCGCTCCCAGGACGTGACCGGCAGGGTAGGGCGTGATGCGAATGGAGGAGATGGTGTGAGTTGTGTGGTAGTCGATGGCTTCGATCTGAGGGAACGTGTTGAGGTGGTCTTGCTCCGTGTAGACTGGCTGCGTGGTGCGATTGGCCGATGTGTTGCCGACGCGGACGCTGTCTTGTATGAGCCATTTGTAGATGGCTTTTGTGGGATGCGTCATGAAGACGCGGCCGCGGAAGTTGGTCTTGGCGAGCACGTAGGGTAACGAGGCGGCGTGGTCCACGTGGAAACTGTGAGGGCGCGGAAAACAGTCAGCGATGGCCTTCATCTGGTTCGATGAGGATAACCTTTTGTGTGTACGGGACTTGGGGGTCATCGGGGCGGCGGCCTTGGGATGGACGCTGGGTAGACACGGGCGAACATGACGCTGGACGTAACGATGGCCAAGGAGAAAAAAGGGAACAGAAACTTGTATTGATCTCGTATGGCACAGGGACGTAACAAGACGTCAAGGGTACATCATCATCGAAGAAGACGCCCACCACCACCCTCACACGACGGTTGCCGCAGTGTCAGATTCAAAAACAGGTGGACAAGATTCGTCGCGCATCCCCCAGCTCGCCGTTGCCTGCAGCATCACCTCTCGAGACTGATTGTGCGTCTACTTACTGGCTTATGAGGAGGACGTCGACCGTGCTCAAGTCGAAGTCGTCGTAGAAAGGTAGTGCGGCGAGCCCATCGTACGCGGGATGCTGGCCGGCATCGAGCTGCGAGAAAGCCTGCGTCAACTCGACTGGGCTGACCAAGAGGGGAGGGAGCCTGGATGCTTACCATGACTGTCTTGCCCTTGTATTGCACGATGTGACATGAGCGTCCGACTTCATTGCCGCCTCCGAGGCAGAGAAACATCAACTCGTCCGACGGGTCAACGGGCTCTTCGACGCTCGCCGTGTTCATGGCGGAAGCCTTTCGCTTCGACGCCATGTTTGCGCGTGGCGACCCCGAGAGCGCGAAACGTCTCGGCGTGCAATTGCTCGGTCTGTCTCTACCTTGCTACGTGGATGGACAGGTGGTCGGGGGCCAGGAGAAAAGTAGATGGACCAACTCTGGCCGCTCGCATTCCGTCAATGCAGGGCAATCGCGGCAGCAGAGACGGTGACTGCGAGCTGACAGCCCTCACGCGACAGCCCTCACGCGACAGCCCTAGAGGCAGAAACACAACAACAACAAAAGAGACGGAGACTCAAAATCACCTCGCGGTTTACAAAAGTATAAAATGGTATAAAGGCGGCGTGCTCGCCCCTTCAGCTCGCCCTGTTACGGTGTTCAGGTTGGTGGCTGTTCCTTGTGACAAAATTAAAGTTTGCGCCGTGACTCCAATCCACAATCACGTGACTTTATAGACTGCGCCGCCGCCGCCCCAACCTGTTCTCAAGCTCCATTCTTTCACTTCCGGCCAGTATCACCAAACGATCGCTTTTCCGACGATTAATCTGCCCTCTTCTGTGCGCTGGACACTGCGCCAGTCGTGGCAGCCGCTAGTATCGGACTTGAACCACTCTTAACTTGAATATCGCGGGACGCTTGGCCGGACCCTTTCGTATCGGATGGGACCTACCACGTCTTCCCTGCTAGGCTGCTTTGCCTGCTGAGAGCAACATCGTCATCGCCCTCTCGGCTTTTCCGCTGCGGCGCCTCGCACTCGCCGACCGAGTTCGTCAGCTTCGCTCATTTATTCTTTCGAGGAATGGCGCATCCGCAGTCACAAGCTCCGTCGCGAGCTTTTTCGCCGCCGCAGCACAGCCCCTCGCCCGCCGCTCAACAGCCAGGATTCGCGCTGCCCCCAAACAAGAGGGTGAGAACCGACGGACCCGTTTCGCAGCCGGGCTCTCCCTATGCTGTCTCCTCTTACGCCATGAGCCCCGGCGCTGCTGGCAGTCCGCCGCTGAATGCTGGCTCTCCGACATTCTCTCCGATGGGCCCCAGCTCATCTGGATTTAATATGCCTTACGTCAATGGGAATCACACGACGACGCTGAATTTGCCTGATCCGCGTGCCGGCGTCAATGCCAGCCCCCAGTTAATCACACCAGTGCCTCAACCGATGGCGGCGACGGCGACGACGATGCAGTACACAAACTCGACCATGGCCCCCATACCCCAGGCGTTGGCGTCGCCCGCGCCAACAAGCAACGTAATGGGCCCTCCGCAGCGGCCAGCCGATCGCCCGACCAAAGACTACGAGTACGACGTCACCGACTCATTGGCAGGCACGGGCATTGACCTTCGGGCGGAGGAACAGTACATGTCAGAACTGTACTCCAACGCCATGGACGCAAACCCAGAGGCCAGAACCGGCTTCGCTCAGCTACCACCAGGGGGCAAGACCTCATTTTACGGCGCTGGTCCAGCAAATAAGCCCGCGGAAGCCGTCACTGAGGTGGACCAAAAGAAGTTTGCGCAGCAGGCAGCTGAAAAGGCATGGGCCGATGCTTCTATGAGACTGGCCGTACAACGGGTACAGGAGATAAAAGATCCGTTCCTATCGGTCGCCAACTTACATCGACGTGCTGAGAAGATTGCTCGAGATAACGGCATAGGTCTTAATCTGGAGATGAGGAACAATGCTCCTTCGGCGGGTAGGATGCGTATGGCCGAGCAGTTTCCCACGCCACAAGTTACGGTCCAGATGCAGCCTGGTCCAGACTCCACCATGGTCAAAACCACTGGCTCTTTGATCCCGCACGATGCCTTCTTAGTTGACCAGCTAGCCTTGCTGTCCATCGCTACGAAACAACGGCTCCGCGAGATGCTCGAGGATGCGAACGTTGTGGCGGCGCAAAGACAGAAAACGTCTCATGGCGAAGTCCCGGAAGATTGGTCTGCTGCTGCTGCGCCAATGAACGCGGACCCTGTTGGTGTCACGTCAGGAAAGGATTCGAACATGGACTTGGATGACGGTGCCGTGGTGGCGGCGCCGTCAGAGACAGCGCCACTCAAGCGTAAGAAGCCCTTACATCTCCTTCATCATAAGATCGTTGCGCAGCTCATGTGACTGACGTGACATTTCAGGATCCGCCGACGCGGCAGCCTTGGGATCATCCGCCACCAAACCGCCCAAAAAGATGGCCAAAATTGCATCATACGTGACTGCCACCATGCGAGAGCTGGCGAGGCAGGAGCGTGAATGGGAAGAGAGTCGGCTTCGACGGCGTCAGATGCGTAAGGACGGAGTGACAGATGGCGGCTCGACCAGCTCACGCGCAGGTAGCGTGGCGCCAGGGACGCCTGGCTCTGTAGCCCCGGAAAGCGAGAAGCCCTTGACCAAGAAGGAAATCCGAAAACAACAGACGATGAAGGCAGCCGAGGCCAACAGTCATGCCAACCAGAACATGACGAGCAGCATGTTCGCCGGGCTGGGCGGAAAAGGGAACCTCTTTGGCAAGAAAAAGACTGGCAAAACGTATGACTGGCTGAACGCGGGCCGCGGGGGGAGCGGGACCAGCACGCCGACGAGGTCGACACCAGGCTTGCCAGGAGCCAGGGGCCTGAACGGGGCATCCGATGGTGCGTCGCCAGGCAATCCTGCGCTGACGACGGAGGGTCGAAACCGACTGGGCACGTGGCGCGAGGACAAGGAGAAGGGCAAGAACATTCAGCTGCGAGACTGGATCGTTGTCTTGGAGAGGGACGGACGGGAGGTCAGAGCGCTCCAGGACGCATACGTGCGCCTGGACGCGTCCAACCCAAAGTAATGGACCAGATTGATGAGCATTTAGAGCGGTAAGCATCAGAGACGGGGGAGAGCGAGAAGATGGGCCACGAGACGGACGACGACTGCGCAGCATCTGGAAGTGGTTCAGATCAGATCGCTTGCCGTCCTGCGTGGCTCCTTCTGGTCTGTTTCGCGTGCTTCCTTGCGGCTTGTTTTCATTTATTTCTTCTTCTTCTTCTTCCCCCCGCCCCCCCTATTTTCATATCCTTGTTTTCCTTTTCTGTGCTTTCAGTCTATTTGTCAGCCCGGCGTTTTACAAAAACTTTACACCATCTGGAAGGCGCACGGACAGACAGGAAAGTGGTTGGGGTTTGCAAACGATCAACTTTATCTTGTTTGGCTTCTCTGCCATGGTTCTTGAAAGGCGGCGGAAGAGAAGAGGGGTGCCTGCCCATCAGCACGGAAACTCAGCTCTGAGAGGGAATGACGAGTCGGCGAAACCACGCGGCTGATGAGTGAGTGGCGAGCGTCGAGAGAGAATGGAAAGCAGGCGAGGACTGCACAGAATTTCGGCACGTGTGATGATGGCTGTCTGTCTGCCCACGTCGTCTACCCAGACAGAAGCTGGGGGACCCGCACGCATCTCATGCTTACTGTATGTATGTATGTGAGTATGTCGGTCGGTAAGGCGGGCAGACGCAATAAACTTGACCACCTTGAAATACCTGAGTGCATTGCCACGTTGATGGCTGATGGGGGACAAGTTCGCATCGCATCATCTTGGTGGGTAGTATTGTGACGGGGTGGGGTCCGATAACGTCATATCTCCCTCACAATCGGCATTTACAACACGACAAAAAAACCCGATGAATTCCCCCCCTCCCCCCTCCCTCATCCTCATCCATGACCACCAAAACCTCGTCGTCGTCCAGCATGGCCATCGCGGTGCGTACACACTCACTCGCCAAAGCAGCGACGCGCCCACACAGGCAACTCACGGCGCAGCGCAGGCAATCGGTCAGATATGCTCGACCGCCTCCATGCAGCACAACCTAGAGCAATGCGTCAAGCTCGTAGCGCAGGCCGCGCGCGGCAACGCCAAGGTCCATCCATCCACGAAGCGCGCAAACACAAGGCCCCCCCCCCCCACGCTGACGACAGCCCGCAGATGCTCTTCCTCCCCGAAGCAGCCGACTACATAGCTCCCACGAGCGCCGAGTCCCTCTCGCTCGCACGTCCACAGGCCGCGTCCCCCTTCGTGCAGGGCCTTTGCGCCGCCGCGGCCACGCACGACGTAGCCATCCACGTCGGCATCCACGAGCCCGCCGGCGCCAGACTCCTCAACCGCGCCGTGTACATCACGCGAGAGGGCATCCTGCACCCGTCAGCGTCCTACGACAAGATGCACGTGTTTGACTACGCGGCGCTGCGGGAGTCGGCCACCACGCAGCCCGGCACGCGGCTCACCCCGCCGTTTGACTCGCCCGTGGGCCGCATCGGGAGCTTGATCTGCTTCGATGTGCGCTTTGCCGAGGTGGCGCTGGCACTGGCTCAGCCGAGGAGGGGGAGCGCGTGGTGGGAGCGTCCGGCACAGGTCGTCACATACCCGAGTGCGTTTACCTTGCGGACGGGCAAGGCGCATTGGGAGGTGCTGCTGAGGGCGCGGGCGGTCGAGACGCAGGCGTGGGTGGTGGCGAGCGCGCAGGTCGGCAGGCACAACGCCACGCGGGCGAGTTATGGGACCAGTCTGGTTGTTGATCCGTGGGGGGAGGTGCGTGTGCGGCTGGGCGGAGCGAGAGACGACGACGGCGCCGTTGGCCAGATTGGCTTTGTGGACTTGGATCTGGACCTGGTGGAGAGGGTTCGGTGCGAGATGCCGCTGCAGAGACGCTTTGGTGGCGGTCGTGAAGGGGAGGGGGACGGGGAAAGTCTTGTCGTCTGCGGATGACGCCCTCGCTCGTTGATCATCAATCATCTGGCGGGAAACGACACTACAGAGTACAAAGCGCAAAGAGAGGACCACCTTCACTCCTCTCCGCCGCCATGATGCTGCTGCGAAACAGCGCTCTTTCTTCACTTGTGGCCCAAGGACAATATTCTATGACAACCTACTTTCGGTCTGGTAAAACTAGGCAAGCAGAGTAGGCCACGCAGGTCTGCCGCAGACCCCAGTTATGAGAAAAGTGAGGTATCACGAAGCTCTCGTATCGTCTATAGTCTGCCATGTCTGTTTCTCTCACACCTTTCTGCTAGTGCTATTACCCAAAGATGCTGCTGTTCTTTCTCTCCTCACCATTCCATCAGTCCACCATATAAAAAGAAAGCAAAGCGCCTTCACCCTAGAAGAACACCATCGCATTATCAATTCCCCCGCAAGGTCCAATCCGCCGCCTCTTCTACGGAATACTGCATCCCGTGATTCCCCGTCTGCCAGCCATCACCCTCCCCCCGCCTACGAAGCCACAATACCAAGAAAAACCCAACGCATCCGTCCCGCCCGTTACATCCGCCTCTCCCGCCCTGCATCTAACCCGAGTTATCCCTTTTCTCGTCCGGGCCCTGCTTCCGCCAAAAGGAACGGTGACACCACAGCCGTCTCTTGTCTCCCCCGCCATACCTGACTTACTTCTTGGTTCGGTAGTGTCCCGGCCCGTTCGTGGCGGGGGAGAGAAAAGAAAAGACAACTCTCTCCCTTTTTTGGGGGGGTTGTCTCAAACAAGACGAGCATGGTGCTCCTTAATTTTTCCTTTTTCTCTTGGGCATAGCAACTAATTTGTACGCGTCTTCAACCATGTCTGCATCCTTTTTTCTATATGGGCCCAACCAATCCTCAATGCTGCCCGTGTGAGCTTGTTCAATTAATAGTTCTACTATGCTGGTCATATATGCAGGCACCTGAACGCCATAGATGCAACTTCATCTCTTTCGACTCGGGTTTGCCTCCTTTGTGGCCCGTGACAATGCGCCCCCAGAAGCTGTCAACCATGTGGTCCTGAAACGATTCCGTGGTTGTTTTGTTTTCCCAAACCGAGATTTTGCGCCTGTCCCTTCAGTGCTCGCCTGCTTTGTTTTTGTACATGGTGATGGTACAGGGTGATGGTACATGGTGACAGAGAAACCCGCTACATCTCTGCCATTCCTATCCCGACAACATTGGCCGTGAGGCATTCCTTTTTAAAGGTACGGGTAAAGAAAAAAGTCTGGCAAAATGCAAAAGGAGAAGAGGGGGAAGAAAGATGAGGAGAGGCATCGAAATCAGACGGGAAATCGAACGAGAAACGCAGGCTCAAGCAACACTAATCGACGCGGTCGTTGACAGCCCTATGCTCAATGGAGCCGCCAGCCCCTAGCGACAGATCCCGCAATCTAAATGCAATAATGAACGCTGAAATCCCTCCAGAGTTTCTTGCTCGTTTCTAGACCTCAGTGGCCCCCAAAGGAGCATAGGCTTGTGAGTTTCTCGTCAGGAGAACACAACGTACAGCTTGACTTTGCGCTGCGTGTCGAAGTCATCTCTCAACAGCATCGTGTCCGATCGTGGCAGACCTGTTACACTGTCCAATCCTAGACAAGTCGCCGGCTATGTCGAGAGCTGCATTCCAACGGGGAAGATGGTGTGCGGCAACGCCAGCGGATTTGTCTCAAGCTAGGCCGTGCTTGTGACTTTTGGTGAAGAGACAAGTTCTCCCTCTGCCGCCAGTTGGAAAACTAGAGTCAAAGAGGGGAAACGACTAGGGGAGGAGGAGAGAGGGAGGAAACGATTGGCAAATTCCAAATGGGCGCCCCGTCAATCACCAAACGCCGGGCCGAGATCTGTCTCAGAGAACAAGTCCAAAGAAAAAAACCCACTTTTTCCCGCATGCTCAGTCAAAAATTTGAGGTCGAGTAATGTGAAGCCAATGGTAATGTGAAGCCGATGAGAATGCGCTAATGCAGACAAGCCGCTTCGGTTTCTGCAACCTCAGCCATCATCGGACGAGGTGAAGCTCTGAGCCGTGTCGTCAACAAGCTCATGGCAGAAATGTTATAAGGTTGCAAAGGAGATCGTTGCTCAGCGAGTGAGCCATTGCGTCAAAATAATGTATCACAACGCCGACGGTTATAATCTTTTTTTCGGCTGAGGTCTCGGAGGCGGTTTGGCTACCCCGGTTATGTCATAGGCACCGCGGCCCATATTGCTCACGACGTTCTCCTCTTGAAGCATCGCGATTGATCTTGGCAGACAAATGATTTGCCCAGGCGGTTCACTGTCGGAGCAGAAACTTGTTAGTCAAATGGCTCCAAGTCGCATAAGCAGAAAGACATCAATGTTGCTACCGCGTTTTATATTTCGTCCTTATACTTGCACAACGGCGTGGTGAGAGCAAACGGGTAAACCTCGCGCAAAAGGAAAGCTTTAGCGATATTAACTCACCCAACTTCACTTCGTACAGTGAGTGCGACCAGTAATAAGAGAGGCTTGGAACTCCAACAAAACTTCTCGGCTAAAAGGGCGACAGGCGATGCCGCTACGGAGTAGAGCCCAGGGCCAAGAAATGGGGGTATACAGCGTGTGCCAGATTGGCCGATCGGAATATACGTGTGTTGCCAACGATTTCCGGCAATGTCGGTGTATCGAGCGGTGTAATACAGATCTGGTTGGACAAAGTGAAATGAGATCGGCACCAACGCGTTCGGACGAGGCACCACAAGGTGAGTCGATGTCGCAAGCTGAGGGAACTTTTGGCGGCACAAAGCTGTTCGGCTTGATTCTTGTGTGAGTGCGAGGACGGGTCGAACCAGCAAGTTCTTTTCGAGTGTGCGCGATTGGAGAAGTCCTGCAACTTGCGAATTGTGACTGGGCGAAAAGTGTGTGTACGTGTGCGTATATATATATGTATGTATATATACGAAGCGTGTATTGATGCGTATGTAGATCGGGTTATATCTCTCTTCAAATCCGTTTGAAGCCTCTTTTGGCAGGTGAGGCTGGCAAAAAGTGCTGATGGTCAACCTATGTAGTAATCGTTTGGTTGCCTCTTTAACAAGTAATTGGGCCTCGGAGGGCGGACCGAGAGACGGATGCGGATGAGTCGCCGCGAAACATACACGCACTACTCCGTATAGGCACGGACGGACGTACACCAGCCGCTGTCGCAAGAGTGGGTTCGGAGAGGTCGAGAGAGAGCAAGTTGGTGGCGCGCGCGCGCGTATGGCAGCGACTTCGTCCCGGACAAAGAGACACAAACGTCTCAGTGGGGTCGCTTGGTCGGCAAAAAGTAAGCTGGCGCGATGTCAACGGCAGAGCTAAACGAGGGGAGGCGAGCGAACTCACCAAGGCCCTGTGAACTATTTGGCCACACGGGGATCAAGGGAGAAATGAGAAGACGAAAGTCAGGAGAGGAGGAAAAGCTCTCGAAATAACGGCTTGAGCGTGTCGCAGGAATAGATCCGAGAAAGACTGTCTCGTCGCAGCATCCGAGTGCGAGCGGGCCGCTTTTGTACAAAGCTGGCCAAGGCCCCAAAAGAACTCGAGTCGTCGACTCGCATCACGTATGATTGACCAGTCTCGGGGACGCAGAGCGAAGAAATGGCAAACAAGGGCAAACGGGCAAGAAATGGATAATTAAAGCAAAAGCAACAGAGTCAGTCCAAGCAGGGCCGGGAGGCAAGGGAAAGGGGGGAGGGGCGTGTGGACATTTCGGTCTTGCCTGCCTGGTGCTTTTTGCAGCTGATGCTTGCTTGTTCAAAGGGTTCGAGGCTCGCGCCCTCTCGAGGAGGGGTGCGCGTAGCTGGTGTCTGACGGCAGAGGGCTCCGTTAGCCTTGTCTTCGTCATGGATGAGTGAACGTAAAGCAGGTACTCCGTAGTTCCAGCATGTTCATCGAGCTCTGGCCTTTCACCAATCACTTGGTAAAGGGCGTGGTCCTACTCAGGCCACCTCCATCTTTCTCTTCCCACTCCGTTCATCCAAACAGGGGTCGGTTCAAGTGCTCTCGCAACCTGGCAACTTATTTCGTCGGGTGCCTGACATGGGTCCCGCCTCCCCGGAGCCTTGGGCCGGTCCTTCGACAGGGATGTAGCGTCAGAGCTGCGTTGGGGTCCTTGCCGCCTGGCCATGGCGTGTTGTTTCTAATAGTAAGATTGATTTTTTTCGGTTCGTTTGCCTCGCGACAATCAGCTCGACTGCTTGTTTAGCAATCTCGACATCCACTCGTTTGTCACCCTGCCTCGCTAAAGCTCGTTTTTATTTTGGCCAAAGTGGCCCGTGCCACATCCTGAAAGAGTTCCGCGTCTGGAGGTATGTTTCGTTTGCTTTTGACCCCGTCACTGGCATCCGATCAAAGGGACAGTCGTCTTGTACATGAGTCGGCTGTTGATGGAGGCGCTTCCAATCGCTACCGTGCGCCCACGTCCTCAACGCTGGGATTCTCCCACAGTACAGATGCGACAGTCGCTCTGTCCACTCTTTCTCCTCACTTAAGATGTGGTTTCAATCTTTCTTCCGCAACCCCAAGCGAGTGGACATGAGATACTCCAAGGCGTTCACGAGCCGGCATGTCGTCGGGCCATCCCCAGCGCCCAATATCCTGAATGGCTGCATGCTTCTCTGCTTTGATCGCTTCTTCGCAGATTCCTGGCCCATATCAATACTATGCTGGGTTGACAAATGTTTTGGTCTGGTTGATATGCGTCCAGGACTGGTGACATGGGATTGGGACATTGGGCAATGCGCATGCCATTGTCTTCAATCATAGGGACTGGTGCCGGCACCACATTTCGTCAGCTCCGGCCGCCCATCCGATATAGTGATCGGGGCGTGACCTCCAGCCGTGACCTTTGCGCATGTCAGGTCGGAAATCCTTAGCTGGGAACAATGACGCGCGAGGACATGATATAGTGAAAGGCTCATCGCTGATTCGGCCGCTGCTAAAGTGCCTCGAGGTCGGCATGGATTTTAGAACAGGCCTGCTCCGTACGTCCTGCCATTCTGTCCCGACAGCTCGGATTATTGACTCAAATCATGCAGGCAAAGGTAGCAGTAAGCGGGCCGATCCCTTGTGCTCGTTGAATGGGGGCCTATCAAGGACAGTTTGAGTTCACGACTGCCCCCCTTCTTGGCTACGTCGCGAGTCGCCGCAAATAGGGGCAAACAGGAGGCCGCAAGTTTGCATTGGATGCCGAATCTGCCTTGCGCGGGCAGAGGTCTGCTGAGTGCCCCGTTAAACGCTTCCCAAAGGAGTACAATGGGGGGGCGATTTCTCCATCGCATATATCTCGCCCAGTACGGAGTAGACAACAAGCAGATGACTACTCATGCGGCACGACCATGTGCTTCGGTACAAGTCCTCGCTCGCCCTCTGGCTCGCATGAGACCAATTCTGCTTTGCGCCTTCTTCAAAATCTCCGCGGAAGCAAAGTCGGAACTGAGGGTGCCGAATCTGGACATCGTGGCATCGGGTCTGAAGTAATATCTTGTGGCAATGGTGCAGCTGCCACACTTGAGCTGAGCCTACTCATGCAGGACCGCAATTGACCGCGCACCTATTGATGCTAGCTTTCGGAAAAGAATACCAATCCTGTGAGGAACCCGACAGCTAGCATTTCGTGTTTATGTTTTAGCTTCAAGCCGATGATTGTCGCATGGTCTGAACTTGCAATCAAAGACAAGAAGCCGCCTCTTGTTTCTTCTCTTCCTCCATCTGCGTGTCAAGATTCATGCCATTTTGCGAGGCTGTCCAGGGCCAGGGCATGGGACGGCCACGTTGTTTGCATCTGCAGCGGCATGCAAGGATCTGCGGGGTGCAGCTCGGCTAGCAGTAATATCAGCCACTGCGTGTTCCTGCCGCTGCAATGACACACGTCGCGTGGCTGTGTCATGTCGCATGCGAAGCGATTCCATCGTCGTGTTGGATGTGACTGATGCTGATGGTAGACAGTAAAACTTGTTAAACTATGAGGGTTCCTGTGGTGTTTGTTGGAAGGAGCCTACAACGTCTCAGAACAGAAGGTGCTCCATAACGCCTGCCTTTGACGTTTGCCCCAGGAACGAAAGCAGATCCTGAGGTAAAACATACATCGAAATCTGAGTGACCGGTCAAGTAAGGTAGGTAAGTACCTCAGGTAATTACAGTGCTTCAGTAAGTACAGTCTGCAGCCCTCCCGAGTCTGCGTCGAGACCAATCGCTCTGCGTCCTGTGCGACTCGAAAGGGTCTCCCGGGCGGACGGATGCGGCAGATGAAAATGATTGGATGCAATGAATTTTTCCAGCATCTTCTGCTGAATCAGGTCTGCCGCGAGCCTCAAGGAGTTCTGCCTTCGGCGCATCACCGACAACCGCAGGGAAAGCTGGCCAATACCTGGTTGCTCGCTTCCTTGCTAAGCCTTGATTTGAAGTAGCACTACGAATCCCACAGAAATCTGGGCCAATCGGTTACGAGAGGCCTCTATTCTCAGCGGCTGCGACTATTCCTCCATGCCTCGACATGTGTTCCTACAAGGAAAGTAGAAGAAGATGAAATCTCGAATGCGCCCCCGAGATGCGGCGAGATGCGAGAACAAGTCTTGCGACTCGTCGGCGCTTCCATGTGAGAAGCACACTCGATGGGTGACGGACCGGGGCTGCGCTTCAATCTTCTCGGATGCCCTCAACAGAAAATGGCAGTTTTGCTTGCGGGCCAGGGAAGAGTCACGTACGAGACTGCATTTCGCACATGCCCACTATCTATGCGACCATCCAACCTCGGGTCCAAACTCGAGTCGACGACGCAGTTGCGAGATTCGCAACCTCGTCGCCACCACCAACTCAGCTTGATGTGAATGACGGACAGCACGTCTTGGCTGCAGCATTATTGTTTCCCCGATATTAATGACTACTTTTTTTACCCACCCTTTGCGACAGCACATGTTCCAAACAAATCTTGAACAGGAGCATTATCGATGTGCGTCATTACAGTCGAGGCGTGTCGCTTGAGCATCAGTGACGGCATTTGCCAGATGGAGTTCATGGCTGGCTGGTCTGCCCGAGCTCGACGTGGGTCTCGAGTTTGAAAAGCAATACCTTGGTTGGGAATCCCTCGATTCTGGGTCAGAAAACATGGTTCAGACGGCAAGTCGTGGCGGCAACTCACAAGGGCATGCAGGCCTCCCAATTTCCCATGAGTCGTGAGGGAAGCAGGCAAATCATTCCAGCTCGTCACCATTCGGCGCGCTTGGCAGAGCCATCCAAGCTTCGCTGGGTTTGGGTTTTGGGTGAACATCGACGATGGGCTGGATTTTCAACATGGCCTTTCTGCTCAATAAGGCTGGGCCATGAGTCACATCACCCTCCCGGGCCCATTGCCCGCTGCAATTGCAGCACCCACCAGTGTCCGGATCGAGGCATCGCGAGTGGCACGAGCGCCCGGTGAGGCTTGCTTATGCCGGAGTGAAAGCCTTCTTTCACAGTTACAAAGGAGGTCCTAGCCTGGCCGGTTACCACTGGGTGCGTTCGTCGGGGCATGCATCATAGCTCATCGATATTAATGTTTCGAATCATTTGAACACGACAGTCGAAACATACCCTTATATTGGCGTTAATTGCATCATCTATTACTCATACTAGCGTACGAGACTTGGCGTTCGGGGGAAGCTGATTCATTATCATCGGCCCTAGTCCATCTTCCGACATGCGCAACGTTCAAAGCATCACAATGATAGTATTTCATTGTTGAAACTGGTCCATTACAGATGATGCTCTGACACGTCAAAGCAAAATATGGTTTCCACAGGTAGAAACAATACTTGAGCTGCAAACTTTTTATGGCTATGAGCGATTCTCCTGACACGGCCAGCTTCAAGCAGCCGCGCACCAAGCTGGACAACCAATAATAGCAGCCTGCCTTGTCAGCGGCGGAAGGGAGAACGGCCGAAAGTGATACGACAATGACTTCCGTCGGTACGTCCATGTGGCACGCGGGAAGTCGACCCACAGGCCAAGTTGGCGCTTTGAAGGGATCTTGAATGACCCAAGCACCAGCGTCCAGGACTCAGGAGAAACTTCCGTTTTCCAGATTGCTTCCAGAAGCCTGGGCCCTACACTCGCTTCTGTTGTTTGTGTTTGTTTGTGGAGACGATTCGGCCTGGCCGCCCGCTGCGCGCATGATCAGCGAGGGCCTGTTCACGGCTGCGGCCCGAGGTCCATCACTGTCTCGCGTACGCTCCTGGTAGTATGTCGTGCTGCAGGAACACAGTGGACGCATCGGTCACGTCTCATGAGGCCACTGTCAGGTCTCACGATGCGATTCTCGGTGGTCCTTATTTAAAATTAACCTTTTCGCGAGCCGCAAGTTGGGCGTTACAGCCCAACCTTCCTACCAATTTGGCCTACTCCCATCTCTTCCCCCAGGCTAGTTTTGGGGCGATCACACTGGAATCGCCACTCCGTCTTCGTCCTTTTCCCTTCGCATCGTCCGGCGCTGCCGTTGTCTTCTTAGCTGCGCCCCTTATATGGACAAGGGGGGCAGATTGTTTAGTTCATGGCACGCGATCCCATGCCCGGCTGCTGACGCCTGCCGGGGAAGAGATCCGCTTGTCCCACAATCTGCCTTGTTTCTTTCATCGTCGCATAATTTAAAAAATTTTCCTCTGTCGTCGACATCGCTGAAAATTTGTCGGGACCGTTGTCGAGGGGAAGAGGAAACATCGCAACCCCTGATAGACCAAGTATGTGGTTGCATTCCCGTAATATGCTAGTACTATCACTTTTGGTGCGCTCGAGAAAGAAGCATGAAACGAGGGAAAACAGGGTCCCACTCCAGTCGAGAGTTTTGTGATCAGTCTATGTACGTTGGATCCCCTGACGAGACCACGATTTGATGATAGTGCTAAGCGGCGACTCTTGACTGGTTCGTGTCATTGTTTCAACCTGGTATCCCGCCTGAGCTGCTCTATTTTTGCGGGCCGCTATTACCCATAGAACATCTGACGAAGTCGGGAAATGAGAGAAAACGAGGAACAAGGCCATTTTCGTGATGACGTGTAATGTCCCCGAGCTCGACGCAGCTCACAACGGGGAGCGTAGGGGGGGGCGTTCGCAAATGTGGCATCTCTAAGGAATGGGAATAGACTAATTGTTCGCAGCGCGTGATGACGCGGCCAAGACGTGCATGTACAGCTAGGCACAAGCAAGTCATGGAGGAGCCCAGAAACATTGCTGCACGCACTCAAATTTATCAGGCCGCGGAATAAGGTAGCCGGGCCAAGGGGGGCGGAAGGGGGGGGGGGTTTGCCGCACCATTCGGAGTACAGGGTAGCGCTGCAGTAAACTCGTGCAGGAACCCAAAGTAAGTACCTACCTAGTAGGTACGCAGCTGCTGACGGCCCCCACCTGCAAGGCCAGAATACCATCGACTTTCCCCCGCCATATGTGACGCAACTTGCTACCAACAGCTTCATTGTGTCGACCCCGGGTCTCTTATCGCACCGAAACACCTCTCCCCGCCGGGCTTCACACACACGACCACACACGAACCACAAGCCATCATGTCAATCATCCAGCAACACACCAGCGCCACACTCAGCGACGCCTGGCGAACCATCAACATCGACGCCTTCAACGAGGACTCCTCGGTCAACTTCGACGTATCGACACTACATCCCCCACAGCCGGAGATCAGCGAAGCCGAAGTCCGGTCGTTGGCGGGACAAGTTCGCCAGCTCCTCCGCGGAGGTGACGCCGAGGGAGCCCTGCGCGGATGTCTAGAAACACCAGTCTACAACGGGACGGATGCGGCGAAAGTACGAAACCACAAAGTCTCAGGGGACCGTAGCTGACGTGGAATACAGGACTCGCATTTACAAACCATCATCGAGGTTCTGCAGTCCATCAAGGCGAGCGAGATGAGCCCGCTCCTCAAGAGCATGTACGAGTCGCAAGGAGGCAGTGAGAGCTTGGACGTGCTGATGAAGTACATGTATGGTGAAGACAACATGGCGCCTTGAGGTGTTTGCTGACTTGCGTGGGTAGATATAAGGGCATGGCGGCAGGACAAGCTGCTGGGAAGGGAAGCAAGGTCACGCCTCAGTCGACGGGGGGGTTTAGCCAGATTGGTGGGAGGCCTGGGGCATCGAACGAGCCGGCTTCTGGCACCATGAGCGTACTGTTGAGTTGGCATGAGAAAGTGGTGGATGTGGCTGGGCTGGGGTGCATTGGTCGGACTATGACGGATTGGCGAAGAGTCTGAA
Organism: Aschersonia sp. MBC 735; assembly: GCA_030783925.1. Classification (NCBI taxonomy): domain Eukaryota; kingdom Fungi; phylum Ascomycota; class Sordariomycetes; order Hypocreales; family Clavicipitaceae; genus Aschersonia; species Aschersonia sp. MBC 735. Next base: position 14,381 of record JARJRV010000266.1, on the reverse strand, counting down.
GGTGATTGGGGTTGGCGAAGTAAAGGCATAAATAAATGTTTGCACTCTGCCGAGGTGGAAGATACTAGCGCAAAGTCAATTTCATGGCGGCGCTTCATTTAGTTGTCTTTCATCATGATGATAAACAAAAGCGATTTACGTATTTATTGTGTGGATCAGCATACGCGCCTCCTCATCAGCCCTTTACGTTTCTTGCAGGATATCCTTCAAGTTGACCTCGCCGCTGCCCCTGGCCAATGGCTTCGGCTGATTCTCTCCCTCCTTCCACCCAATCATGTAAATGATGCGAAACGTCGCTGGTATCGACCCGTCCTCGTTGCCATGCATAGCTCTATATATTGCATCATTCGCCATGAGTACATCTCTGCCAATTGGCCCCATTTCCCTGCCCAGGATGGCGTTGTTTTCTGCCATGGCCTGCAGGTCTTGCATCAACGCAAACGTGTCCGGGTAGTCAACGATGATATCGTCAACATCGACCGTCAGCATCTTGAAGCCCGCTTTCTGCAGTAGGCCACCGACATCCCGGACATCAGCCAATGGCGACACGTGGGGTGAGATGCCGCCGCGGCGCTCCTGCTCAGCAAGCTGAAGGGATGTACGAAGCTCGAACAGGGTGTCACCGCCGAGCATGGCACCCACGAACGGACAGTCGGGCTTCAAGATATTGTTCACCTGGGCCAGGATCCCGGGGAGGTCGTTGATCCAGTGCAGACTAAGGGAGCTCAAGACCAAGTCAAACGACTCAGCATCGAAGGGCAAGCTTTCTTCGTCCTCTAGGACCTGCCGCGTAATGTTGAGCTTTTCGTCAAAGTCTAGCTGCGCATCGCGGTACAACATAGACTCGGACGAATCGGCCGCGACGAGCTCCGAGATTCGGGTCGACAGGCGAGGGGACTCAGGCTTGGATGGATCTGGATCGGGGTTGTCGCGCACGAGCGCTCGCGCAAGGTTGCATGAGTTGGCGCCGAGGTCGAGCACCCTGGGGAAATGCCGATTGATGTCCTACGAGTGTGAAAACGTCAGTAGTTTTCCCGTCCATTGGGTCACGGGGGACTGAGACGTACCAGCAGGCGCTCCGAGACACGGATGGCAACCTCGTCCTTGAGATAGTCGGCTTGCCGGCCCTGTTCGGGCTTTGACGCTGCGCGTTCCTTGTGCAGCCACTTTGTCCGGCGGTTGAATACCTGGAATCGCGGCGCGCCGGCGGAGTGAGCAGCGTAGCTTCGTCGCGGGATGAGGTTATATGAGCGAGAGCATCGCGGCCATGCTCGACCCAGGATTGGGCTACATTGGAGACATGCTGGCATTTCAGGAGACGATGCGCGTATGACCGTAGCTCCTGATAACCTGTGTCGATGCAGGACAAGGTCGTGATGGCCTACAGCGTTGAGTGACGTTGTTGATTTGGTCAGCTTTCTCGGGGGTTTGAGCCACCGAGGTGCTCTCATCCCAACGGGGTTTAGCGCAGCGAGCAGAGCAGCTGAAGTTGTCGCCAAGAACAATTGGCGGGCAGCTTTCTGCAGGGACCCCGGGATATGAGTTGGGGTTAGCGGCATGGTGAGTGCCACGAATTACAGCAGGTTGGGGTTGCTATCAATCAAAGCCGCCAGATGCATCAATGAAATAGCCACCCCTCTCTTGTTGCGGACACTGGCGTCTGCCCGCCTTCAACAGTTTCCATCATCCACGGAGCCCGCAGCATACACGAAGGCGTGAGGAGCAATTGCGCCGGCGACGAGGTCTTACCGGCGGGCGTGCTCGAGTCGACTCAAGGAAGGAGGGGGGGAAATTTCCCGGGAGAAATCATCTCCTGAACGACGATTCGCTCCAACCAAGACAACATCATTCCCCAACGCGCGCGCGCATTCATACGTTGATTATGCCATCGAACTGCGCCCGAGGATTGAAGGACAGACCTCTCATTCGCCATTGAGGAGCTGCACGCATTCTCCGACCCATTGTCAAGCACCGGTCGTGACGGGGCCATCCTGAGGCTGAGGCGCATTCCATCATGTCGACACCAGGAGGCGGCTTCCTCGGCCGCTCCAGCAACAGCAATGCCAACATGCGAGGCTTGGTGCAATTCATTGCAGACCTGCGAAATGCTCGAGCACGCGAGTTGGAGGAAAAGCGAATCAACAAGGAGCTGGCAAATATTCGACAGAAGTTCAAGGACGGCAACCTCAATGGATACCATAAGAAGAAATACGTCTGCAAGCTTCTTTACATATATATACTTGGGTGGGACGTCGACTTTGGACATCTGGAGGCCGTCAACCTCATATCGGCCCAGAAGTTTTCAGAGAAGCAGATTGGCTATCTGGCCATGACTTTGTTTCTTCACGAGAGGCACGAGTTGCTGCATCTGGTCGTTAACAGCATACGCAAGGACTTGCTGGACAACAATGAATTGTTCAATTGCTTGGCCCTGCATGCCATAGCTAACATTGGCGGTCGAGAAATGGGAGAGGCTCTGAGCTCAGAAGTTCATCGGCTCCTCATCTCTCCGTGCGTCTTGGCCCCCCCCCCCCCATCCGTCTTGTCCATTTACTTTTCGTAATGTGCCATTGACTGACTGCATGCACTTGTAGCGCGTCCAAATCTTTTGTCAAGAAAAAGGCTGCATTGACTCTCCTACGCCTGTATCGCAAGCACCCCGATATCGTTTCTCCCCAGTGGGCAGAGCGCATCATTCACTTGATGGACGATGCTGATCTTGGAGTCGCTCTCTCCGTGACCTCGCTGGTCATGGCTTTGGCTCAAGACAACCTGGACGGTTACAAGGGTGCTTACGCAAAAGCTGCAGCTCGCCTCAAGCGGCTGGTCATTGATGGCGAATATACATCAGACTACCTTTACTACAAAGTCCCGTGCCCATGGCTGCAGATCAAGCTCTTAAGGTTGCTGCAATACTTTCCTCCGTCCAGTACGTGTGCACCAGATAGACGCCTTACTCTTTGACTGTAACTCCTGACCAAGACTTTGCAGACGACACACACGTACGAGACATGATTCGGGAATCTTTGCAGAAAATTCTCAACTTGGCCATGGAGGCGCAGAAAAATGTGCAGCAGAATAACGCTCAAAACGCCGTCTTGTTTGAAGCGATTGATCTGATCATTCATCTTGACACGGAACATGCCCTCATGAAGCAGATCTCGACTCGATTGGGCCGATTCATCCAAAGCAGGGAGACCAATGTTCGTTATCTCGGCTTGGAGGCGATGACTCATCTTGCTGCTCGGACAGAAACCTCGATACCCATCAAGCAGCACCAAGACATTATTCTTGGATCCTTGAAAGACAGGGACATTAGTGTCCGGCGCAAAGGCCTGGATCTGCTGTACAGCATGTGCGACGCGACAAACGCCAGGATCATCGTAGGCGAACTCTTGCAGTTCTTACAAAATGCAGATTTTGCCATCCGCGAGGAAATGGTGCTCAAAATTGCCATTCTCACGGAAAAGTACGCCACGGACGTCCAGTGGTATGTGGACATCTCCTTGCGACTGATAGCCATGGCTGGTGATCACGTCAGCGACGAGGTCTGGCAGCGCGTGATCCAGATCGTCACCAACAACGAGGAACTTCAAGTATACGCAGCGCAGACCGCGTTGCAATATGTCAGGTCGGACCACTGTCATGAGACCCTGGTCAAGATCGGGGCATACATATTGGGCGAGTTCGGTCACTTGGTCGCAGACCAACCTCGGTGCAGCCCGATTGAGCAACTGCTCGCTCTTCAAGGGAAGCTCTCCGGTTGCTCTCCCAGCACCAGAGCCATGATACTTTCATGCTTTATCAAGTTTGTGAACTTGTTTCCTGAGATCAAGCCACAGCTGCTGCATACCTTTGAGGTCTACAGCTATACCCTCGACTCGGAGATGCAACAAAGAGCGTGCGAGTATCTGTCTCTGGCGAATATGCCCACCGATGACCTGCTCCGGACTGTCTGTGACGAGATGCCCCCCTTTCCAGAAAGGGAGTCAGCGCTGCTGTCACGACTGCATCAGAAACACGCAAATACCAGCGATCGACGTACCTGGGTTGTTGGTGGTAAAGACGCCAACGCCGATGGCACCGAGCTGGGCATGGCGAATCTGGGAGGTCTTAAGAGGACGTTCAGTGCGGCTGCAGCTCGGGCGGCCAATGGTTCCCAGGCCAACGGAAGCTCATCCAACGGGGCGAACGACCTCACAGGCCTGGATCTCCAAGCTCCATCCGCCGCGGAGCCGAAGTTGCAGAAAGCTCCGAATCTGGCGAGCGCTGCGCATCTGTCTCCCGGCTGGGAAAAGGGATTCAACAAGCTGATGCTCCAGTCCGAGGGCGTCTTGTACGAAGACGGCCAGATACAAGTCGGCGTACGATCTGAGTATCGCGGCCGAATGGCGTGCATCATTGCCTATTTTTCCAACAAGTCGCCATCTTCCATCACGTCTTTCACGACAACCCTTGATCTGGATGAGAGCGAGAAAAGCAAGCTGTCATGGGACGTCAAAGGCCTCCCGGACAGCACAATCGCTTCGAAGGGCCAAACGCAGCAGGTCATCATGTTTGAATCGAAGAAGATGTTTGAGAAGAGCCCGACAGTTCGCATCAGCTATCTTGCAGGCGCCCTGCAAGCCGTCACGTTGAAGTTGCCCGTGGCAGCCCACAAGTTCATGGATCCGGCCGACCTCTCGGCAGAGGACTTCTTCAAGCGCTGGAAGCAAATAGGGGCAGGCCCTCGTGAGGCACAAGACATCTTTGGCGTCGTCGAAGACAAGAACGGCTCGCGGGAGATGTCGGAGAAGTTTGTCAGAGAGACGGTCGAGGGCTTCAGGTGGCGCGTGCTCCGAAAGGTCGACCCGAATGCGAAGAACGTGGTGGGCGCCAGCGTCCTGCACACGTCTGAAGCGGGCAAATTCGGCTGTCTCTTGCGACTGGAGCCCAACTACTCCAATCAGGTGAGCAAGCAGCAAACAACTCATGCCCCCTTGGACTACTGTATGCTGATCAGACCACTTGTTCAGATGATCCGATTGACGATCCGAGCAACGGATGAGTCCGTGCCGCCCATCCTGCTCAAGCTCATGCAAGAGCGGCTCTCGCAGGGCCTGCCCGCCATGACGCAGACCCAGCCACGCGAACGGCCCACGCGCGATGAAATCTCGGACTCGTTTGGGAACATAATGGTGTCGTGAGAGCATAGTGGGAGCGAAAGCATCACTGGCGTTGCATGTTCGGAGCCTTTTACCATGTCGAGTTGTGGATTATTGCGTCGGGAGGGTCAGGGCAAAAAAAATGTACGAGTCCAGATTGCGCCGTTTGTGGCTTTCTAGCGTCGCTTTGCATTTTGACTCTTTTGGTACTGAAGACTTTTAGTATATTTGTGTCGTGATAATGGGCATCGACTGGATCACCCGGATACGCGCGCTACGTCGGTGACGGTTCATTTTGAAGCGTCCCCTGTTCCCGACTTCGTAATGATGCAGGTCTTGAACAGTGAGAAGGAGAGTCGAGGCGTGGCGATGCCGGACCCCTGAGTCCATTTACTCCAAAGAGGTGCATCAAGTCAGTCAGCTCCGTCAACCATGTCATGAGAAATACAGTCAGTATGGCTGGCATCCTGGAACTAGTGTGGCATATGCTCGAGACGTGTATTCCCAGAGAGGTCTCGTCATGTCGGCAAGCTTCGTCGACTGTAACAAGACACACGGACAATTTTGCATCTTGCATCTGCGCCAGACCCATCCCAGTGGCCATCGCGCCTCGTTTGTCCACGCAAACACGGCTTGGACAGGCATCATTCCAGACCTGAATACCCGCCGCCGCCTGCGACAGAGGCGACAAGACTCCCAGATCTATCTGCACTTGCACCACGAAGCTCACAAGCTCCCGCGTGTGCAAAACACCATCGACAAGGATGTACACAAGAGGAAACGAAGAGTGGTTGGCTCCGTGCTGAATGACCGCTCCGTGCGCATTTTCGGGTCGAACATGTCAGCTTCCATCGACGAATTCCTGCAGATCCTGTTGGATGCCTCGAAAGACCACCGAGTCGTTCATGTGGCTGATCCGACTCTAGATCTTGCCATGGATGTCGCTACAAAACTCGCTTTTGGCCAGGGCTTCGACCTGCAAACCTCTGCCGCCAACAGAGGAACCAGCAAGACGCTCACCAGTTGGTCATACATGACCAACATGAACCTGGAGTTCACAGTCTTGCGATACTTTTGTCGGACCATCATCTGGATGCAGTCCAAGAGAACCTCTCGATATGCTGCTACGCTGAAAAAGGCCGTGCAGGCGCGAATGGCCCAGGCCAAAGACGCGCAGCACGACTTCTTCTCCGTGGCCACGGAAATCGGGGCCGATGAGAAGTTCTTTGCAAGCGAGCTGTGGGCTGAAGCAACAGCCTTTCTTGCTGCAGGTATGTTTTGCACGTTTTCTATTCAACTGAAGCCCTTTTCACTCCCCTTGCTCTATCCATCTTTTTATTTAAAAGGGGCTCAGGGCTCATCAATCTGGAATCGATCGCAGGCGGCCTATCCACTGCCACCACGGTATCCTCCACGCTCTTTTACTTGTCCAGGTACCCAGAATGCTATAGTCGTCTGGCGGACGAGATCCGAACGACGTTCTCGTGCAGCGAGGATATTCAGGCAGGGCCACAGCTCAACGGCTGCAAGTATCTCCGCGCCTGCATGGAAGAAGCTCTGAGATGCGCCCCTCCCGTCATGCTTCCCTCTTGGCGAGAGCAATGCCCTTCCAACGCGAACCCGTTCATCGTCGACGGGCATTTGATCCCCCCGGGCACGCAAGTCGCGGTTCCAATCGACGCAATGCTCCACAACGGCGACATCTTTCAAGATCCGTACGCGTACCGCCCAGATGGATGGCTCGAGCCCGATGGGGAGGATACAGAAAGCGATGCCCAAAAGGCAAGCCGCCAGACCATGCGCAAGGCCTTCATCCCATTCATGATTGGCGACCGCAACTGCGCTGGGCAGGCCATGGCTTGGATGGAGTTGAATCTGGTCAAGTGTCTGTCTGGCTGCAAATTCGGTTCGCCGTGTACATCAAGCGCTCACCCACGAACCAGCTACTCCCCGCGCCATCATCGACGTGCCATGCGGTCATGTGTCCCTGCAGAAAAAAGCAGAAGCTCAATATTCGTGAGCTGTGCAGAGTGAAGGGGACATTTTCGATTTCCCATCTCTAATAGACGTCCGGCCCATGGAAGAGCAAAAGGGCAAGACGCATATGCTGAAATGGGGGGGCTGTGCGTCTCAAGAATCGTCAAAGGCAAGACACGCATGCTGGCATGATGAGAGGATGGGTTTTGCGTCTTCGATTCGCCAACCCTGGCAACAGAGAGACAGAAGAAAGAGGCAACGTTGAACTTTGATTCAATTCATTAGCCTCACGAAAGTGCAACACGTCATCCCGGCATCGGGGTAATTCCCCCAGCGACATGTGCACCATCGTGAAGTCTTTCCACAGACAGAGCTGCTCAAACGCCTAGAACTCCGTGTATTCGAAGCCCCCTTGAACCTCATAGTACGCCTTTCACTTCATATTCATGTTGGCCCTGTTCAGTGTTAGACCTTCCTTGTCTGTTGCATGGCCTGCAAAGGGGCCCAGAACAATGCAAGCCTTACTGATCCAAGCCCAAGTAGTCCGAGGCAGCCAGGAGCTCGAGGCACAGCTCCACGGGAATGTCCATATCAGGGACGTCATCGCTGTCGCGGTAGCGATACCAGTAGTGGAGGTACTCAACGACTTTGTCGAGCACCATGGCACTGGAGATTGAAGAACGCAGAATGAGAAGGCACATCAGCGGCCAGCTCACAGGTCACGGCAGTAAGGGGAGAGGGGGAGGTGGACAAAAACACGTCGCGTCGTGACCGCGCGCACTCGACGGAGAGTAGAGTCCGTCTGACATCTCAGTTCAAGTGTAGTTGGAAGCAATCAGCCAGCCCGACCGGACGCAAAGCGTGGCGTTCTGTCATGCTTGCATGCCATCAAGGTGATACCATCGACGGCTGCTCGCTCGATTTGCTTTTTCAATCCTCGATGTCGATGTATGCGTTTTTGTGTGTGTGCGTGCGTGGCGAGGCGCACCAAGACAAAAGCTCACCTAATTTCCTGAAAGACACATCGCGCGTTCTTCGCTTCGGCAAACTGGCCTGTGTCCTTCTCGTGAGCGGGCCAACACGAAAACACGGTCGAACACGGTCACGCACTTCGCACGTCGACCATGCCCTTGATCAGAGGGCTGATCATAGCAGCCTCGCGCAGGACGACAAACTCGAAGCCGTCGCCTGACACCAGCGTGATATATTTGCTGGGGGTCTGTGGTGGTGCCGCCATCTCTTCTCGGGGTCCGGCGCGCGGCGACGCACGACACTGGTGGCGTGAGGAGATTGTGCACAGGATGTGTGGCCGAGGTGAAAACAGAGCGTATGAAGTTACGGGAAAGGAACAAACATCGAGCAGAATTTTGCGTTGTGGGCCGAGCAAAGGCGGGGGGAGTGGGCCCCCGTGGTGCCATCCATACCTGGAACCAGACGTGGAAGGTGCGAGTCGCAGAGGAAAGAACCATGAAGGTGCGCTAGGATATAAATTTACTGTTCAGCGTCAGTATACATCGCATCGTACCAGATAATACTTTTGTCCATGAACATCCTCGCGAGATTTGTTTTGTCCTATTCCCCCGTCTTTCTGTCACAACACTAGGCGCATAGTAGGTAGGAAAACAAGTCTATAATCTAGCTAAGCTTAATATAAAGAAAAGCTATCCCAAGAAGCAATTCCAAGGCCCCAAGCGACTTTACCCGAAGGAGCCGCTCCGCCGCTGCCAAGAATGGACCAACGAGGCTATTAGTGCGCTAATATCGAACGGAATATTGCAGACACAGGCTCAAGCTACAACGTCAAATGCGCAGCAAGCATCGAACTGGTTCTGGAGCGAAGAGTACCAAAACTGGTACCAGGATAATGGCGACGGCACATTTACCTGGGCGGAATCCGGATACCAGTCCGCAGATACTGGAAGGGGAAAGAAGAAAGGAAAGGGCAAGAAATGATGCGTTGCTCTGTGACCGCCGTTATCATTGACAAAACTTGGTATCTGCAACAGCCTTAGGACTGGCTTTCGATAAATTCTGGCTTTGTAATTGAGATTCTTTTAAGACCAAATCTCTCGTATAATCATGTCAAACCATGCGTATTCGTTGGGGTATTCGTCAAGTATTTCCGATAGATATTCGTGCCAATCGTCCTTCCAAGCAGCAGCGGCAACTGTGGCGGATACATATTCCCAGTACTCCGGATACCAGCCTGCAGCTTCCCAATCGATCAAAAACAAGGATTTGTCGCTCCTTAGAATAATATTTTTCCTCTGTAGATCCCCATGAGTAAAGACCACCGTATGGTTTCGAAGAGCAGATGGGAGTAATCGAGTATAAAACTTGGCCTTCTGCGCAGATCCACCATTATAAAGATACTTTTGTACCAGAGCTGCGTTAAGTTCTTCTTCCGATTGAAATGGACCACTGATTTGCCGATGATGATCGGGTTCATCGGTTGGTGAAGTCCAGAAAATAGATTCCTCGAATGGCTTCCTTCCCACACATCCAAAGTATCCTGGTGCGGGAATATCTCGTATCATGTTGAAGCATGTCCGTAGCTGGCTTGCTATTTTTTTCTTTTCCCATGGCTTCAAGAGAGCCCAGCATACCTCCAAGTTCTCACCCGCAATATACTCCATGATGATATAATTTACCTTTCCTCCATTTGCATCTTCCTTTGAGTACAAGGCGTAGACTTCAGGTACGGAAATCGTTCGAGTCTCTCTGAGGAATAACATATTTTCGCCTTCAGTGAGACTGACATTTAAGCCATACTTGATAATGTAGCTCTCGCCGAACCGAACGACTCGGCGACCTGTGTATTCCTCGAGAACAACACTTGAAGATGCAATGACTTCTGGGGGAGGAAGGGGAGCGGGGAGTCGATCTTTCGTCGCAAAGAATGGTGCTTTCAGACGCGCATCCATGACCGAGCTTAAATTCTGACAGCGACTAGGCCTGTAGTATTCTCGCGGATGTAAACGGAGAGTAATGGTTTGTTTTTTCAGACTGTTTGGTACGCCAGCTATTAAGACAGGGTGGGGAAGGTCACGTTACACGCTAACTTTAGAGGATACAGAGAACCTGAAGCTGTTTATGCAACAAACAATACCATGTACCAATTGTTGATCTATGCTTTATCACACTATTCCGCCGCCTTCCTGGTTTTCGTGCACTGGCACCCCCATTCTTCGCGGTCTCTATGCCAGAAATAAAACAAAATCAGGGAATCTGGTGGCTACCAGCCTCCAAGGCATATCAACGCCGAAGGTTAATGATCAGCGTGGTATGACATACAACAAGATGGTTGGCCAGTGGCGGGCTACACGCACATCGCGTCGTCTTTCGTTCTCTCCACACTCTCTGGAGTAATTCCCGCTGTCCAATCAGACAGGCGAAATTTTGTAGGGCATTTAGGCAGCAGTGCGGTTCTTGTACATTTGAGGACTTCTCCATGTGCATCGGTTTGCAAAAAAACATTACTTCTTGCCCTTCCTCTTCTTAGCCGTCCCTGAATCTGTACAAGATGTGCTTGGGGTAACTTTCTCTGGCTTAGCACTGCTTGACTGGCTGTCTTTCTCGACGTGCTGTAGAGTGGATTCGATATCGGACTGCGACAGGTGATGGCTTTCCAAGCCCTGGGATAGCCCTGTTGATGGAAGCGATGGGTCATCGAAGTCCAAGTCGGCTGGCAATTGATCAATAGCTGAGCGTATTCTCTTGAAATGAAGTGGCATCCAAGCGTCGTACACGTTTCTCGTGAAGCGATAAGCCGTCCACTTCTCTTTGCCGTCTAATTCTGTGAAGGAGAACTCGCGAATTGGGTGGCGATAGTATTTCATTTCCTTTCCATCTATTATAGGATAGTGACCGTAGATCCGCACCAACCTATGGTCGTGGGAGACAGAGAAGGCTAAAATTTCCCGGTGGACCTCGGCCTCACGCTTCACTGTACGGAAGAGCTCGGTAACAGCCCGTACTGCAAGGGTCATGCTGTGGGCGTTCTGTCGGTCCGCCACATCCAACGCCGCAGCACCATTGACGGCCGCCAAGAGAGCTTTCGCCAAGATGATTCTACCAGCTGCCAGTTCATGCCCGCCCATGTGACGTTGTGGTCAAACCCGAAACAACCGTATAAGCTATGAATGGGTGGGCTCTCGCCCATATCATCCCGTTCACTTTGAACTCTGGTACAAGAGCTGAATTTCCTCGTCGTAGAGATCCAAGATTGGCTTCCTTCGGACAGTCAGGACATGAATTCCTTAGGCCTCTCTCTCTGTCTAACAGTGGGAGATCTTTTCACTGTCAGGAGGGTCAATCTCAAAAGGTGCTCACGGTATATAGACGGGCAAAGAGGCGACGAAAGCTACCAGAAATCGCCCATGGGCCGTCACAGAGCTGGATCTGAGGTATCGACGGCATACTCAGATCATATTATTTCAGCTCCGTTATTGAACTGCCTGATCGAGAAAATCGGTGCCGGCAATTTCAACGATCGCTATGGACCTGGCTTCGGAATTCCAAAAGGCGGGAAGTCAAGTGGCCCAAGGGAACGGAACCAGCACACCATGGGGCCATAGGCACAGCCTTTCGCAATGGTTTTCTTTGATTTTCTTTGACTGGCTAAGCGTAAACCCACCCGTTTCCGTATATTTGCAATACTCTTCGCTCATTACGTATCCTGAACATGAAATCATTATGCGTCTCTACGAGAAGCGACTGACCAGTATACGATGTATGCTTGAGAGAGAGAGGGCTCTAACGTACCCTTTCTGTGCTATGGGCTATGGATGCAATTGGGCACCGGCAAGTACGAAATACAAAGGAAGGGAGGCAAGGTGCTAACTGCTCGCCATCCGAATATTGGGCCCAAAATTCCACAGTACGTCTTTCCCTGGACGCACGGCCAGAAGTGCTTGCCATGACAGCAGGTGTCTTTGGACGGGATCAGGAACTTTTGAATCTTGCTTGAGTATTCAGCAACAAGTCAGCTGTGTCGCTCATTCCAAAGAGGGGAGGAGAAGCATCGACCGACACACAATACATGTCGTTCGGTGCAGAGCGCAACCCCGCCATCATGTGCTGAGCACAGAAGATGCATGCTGCCTTCCCGGTATCATGGCTGGAGGGGTGGCGACGTATTTCAGGCGGGACATTCCTCTCCAGTCGTATTAGAGTTTCAGACAAGGAAGGCGCGAGGCTGCGGAAAGAAGGCGACAGGAAGACAGAAAGGAAGGAGCTTCGCTTGGAGGAAGTACTAGACGGAAGGTGTGGTGGTTCCATGGGAGTATATATACTTGGACTTCGCCCAAATTCCAACTTCGAAGCGTTCTTAGCCATTCCACATTCCACTTTACCACTTCATTTTCTTCGGAGGCCAGCCCACGTTGAATTGTTGTCAGCGGAACCTCAGTCTACCAGCATCTATCAACCTGAACGCAATTCCTTTGGCAAGTCGCACGAGGGCGGAAGTGGACAGGTATGTTCAAGTTGTCCAGCACATGCCCCGCATACGCACACGCTGATTTGAGCAGCTCAAACGCCACATTGAAACCAAACATGGAGTTCGGGGTAAGTTTTCATTTAATCACATATACATATGCTATGCATATGCTAATATACTCTAGTTAAGGTATCGCGTCAAAAAGGGCGTAGCCGACTAGCCTTTTTGTACTGTGACTCTGTCTGCTTATAAAGGCAGGATTCTGGCTGCGACATAAGGACATGCATTACGCAACTCTGGACAAGACCATGCACTACGTCTGTGGGAAATCTGCAATAGACGAGAACGAAGACTGCGTTGTCACGGAAAGAGAAAGTGTATCGAGCTTCCGTTTCACTTGTCGTCAAGTTTGCTGTATATGGTAGTCTTGATCTAAAGTGAAGGGCGACACAGACTTGAAATCGGTCATTTCAAATCGAGAGGACAGGAAGGTGTTGTTTGGGCGGTCAAGTCAAAGTCATGACAGCTGTAAAAGCGACCTCGTTGAACAGAAGTAGAGGAAACTTGGGTGAATTTTGGTTGCAAAGCGTACGATTTTCTTACGTCGGGTGCGGCATGAGACCACCAAAACTCCGTGCCTCCATGAGCATGTGGGCCAAGATCAAGCGTGTCTGCGCGCACCCTCGGACATGGAGATAGTTCGCCGCCTTTAATATCGGTCATCTGGTAGCACGGGCATGGGATCGTTTTTGAAGGCGAACGCATGTCAGCGTTCGGATGGGAGCGATGCTTTGTCGGCCTTTGGCGCATTTCAGAATCTTGGTTTTGTCTCGAATGGTGCCAATGCCATGTTTCACAGCTTCGCACGCAGGATCGCGCAAATCAAATCCAGGTCGGAGCACTTAGTTGATTGAGCACCGGAAAAAGGAAAGACTGAGATTAAGTAGAGAACTGAGCCATCACCAAGCCTTTGGGAAAACGAGACTATTCGCTTGTGGCGAGGATGCGAAGTGTGACAAAAGATGTCGTCGCTGGGGCTGAGGGCGCCATCATTTGGAACCACTCAGCAGACTAAGAGGAGCTTTGCCTCGGATACCTTTATCTGTCACTATATTTCTCCCACGAGCTGTTCTCTGTCACTCTGTTCCTCCACGGGCTGTTTTCTGTCACGGAGCTTCTAGAGGTGCTGTCTTACCCTTCCCTGTCTCTGGGTCTAGGCCTTCGCCCCCAGGTTGCTGGGCTTCGTGTAAGGTCGGCGGTCCAGGACACAAATGGGAAAAAGTATATGGTCCGAGGCGTGCATGCTGGACTTTTCAGGCCCACAATGCGTAGTAGACGGTCAAAGGATTGGATACGAGCAAATTGTAGATTCTGCATTCGACGATTCGCTCCCCGTATTGATCCACCTGCCCACGTTCCCCCTTGTCATCTTATCGTTCTATATGAATCGACAGGACTGCTTGTGTACAACGGATGTCTCCTTCGCTCACCATGTTTACACTGTCATCTGACCATTCCATGACACTCCGTTGCGTAGCCTTTTGTCGTTAGCTGCTCACGAGAACGTGCAACAGAACTTGATGTGAGATGTACACACCAGAGGCATACATCAGAGAAAGGCTTGTCTGTCCCCAGATCGTCCCATCCCCAGCCCGCCACAAGCCACCGTGCCAAGCCGCTCATGGCTCTTGAGCGGGGACCGAATGAAACCACTTAGCGATTGGACTGACGGATGTCTCGGCGTGAGAAGCTAAAGCAGTCTGTTGGGTCGATTCTGTAGAGCCCCTGACCATGGCCACTTGGTTTTTTCCCCACGAATG